>BMAW01013672.1:0-22081 GCA_019974015.1 Nephila pilipes
TGAAAATATCACATTTCAAACATAACAGTTTGTTGGCAGCTTCATGGAATTGTTTTTTATGGTTGTGTTGCAAAGAACAATTTTTTATTACTGAAATCAATGCTCAAGATATAAAAAAAAGCGAGGAAAATATCAAAGCTGGAACATTGATCATTGTAAATATGTGTTTTGGTGAGCCAGCTGATTTTTTTTTTTTATTTTGAGTCCTTACAAACAACAAGTTTATAATTAATGAAGCGACGCATGTTCATTACATCATGACTGCTTAGCTCTAAATCTGAAGCAGGGAGTAGGATATTCGATGGTGTGGGTATTTCTTACGATCGAACGGCTTTTTAAATGATAGGGTAATAGTCCTAACCTATATGAACCTACTTCAAAATCACTTAATTAATTTATGAAACAATTTCCGCTCGTCACTGTCTCTTTAATGAGATAGGTAATTCATCTGTCCACAAAGAAGATACATAAATGATAGTTTAATGATAACGAGGATGAAAAGAAACATTTGCATTTTTTCCCTGAGATAATAAACTTTTATATCACAAAGTCTTCACGAGAAAATTTTCATTGACAAATGAGAGGAACTTAATGTCCGATGCCCTCTCTTAACACGTACAGTTGAGAAATATACAACTGAAGGAATGAAATAAAATATCACTATCTTACGTAACATTGCTTCAATGCCTATGTAATACTATTTATAATGTCCATTGGTGTCCAAAAAGATATTAATATAAATGATAATTTTAATGCCAAGCGTTTCCATTACTCTGTCCTCTCCATCTGCATACAGAAATGATACATTCTAATTGTAAAGTATAAAAACTAAGTTCCTGAACTTAAGTTTCATAGTTTTTTCATTTTTGTTTTTAAATTTCATATAATATTTCCCAAATAAATTTTGAGACAGATTTTAAATATTTTCTTTTCCATGTGAACTATCTAAAAATTATGAAGTATTCAATGCCTGTACGAATTTTTTTTCAAATTAAACCTTTTAACAAATTAATGCAGATATTTTTTTTTGTTTTATCTATTTAATTTACCTCTCGATGCAAAATTATATCACATATATATTTGAAGAATATAAACTTAGCGATTTAAAATGAAAGTTTTGTAAAATGCTATTGTCTTAGTTAATCTCTAATACTTTTGTGGTATATATTTGTTTTTTCCCCTGTAAATGCTTTTCTCTTTCTATTTAATGTTATAAATTCAAATTTTAAATAAACATGGAAATGTTTTCCTGCGAAGTTTTCACTAATTCCAATTAAGAGGCTTGAATACAAATATGTTCTTAAAGTATATTCAATAATTACAGAATATGACTTTTTTTTGAAAATACCGTGAGATAAATTTGAGATATTAACCGAAATAATGTTTCATGTAATTTTAATATAATATTTTAATGCACTTCAAATCAATAATAGTGTTTTAGAACAGATAACCCACAAAAATCATCAATAAACCTATTTAACGTAATATTTTGACACAATGTGGCAGTTTTTGGAGCGCGATGTTGCACAAGTTTAAATATTTCAAAATCTGGATAAAACTCTTAATTTATTCCAAAACACGTATACATGCTGACGAGAAACATGACGCAGAATTAATGAATGTTTATTAGAAGTTTATTTTAAGGGGTGCCAACTATCTTTTCTACTAGCACACATTTGATCTATTGTAAGTTAATAAAGTTCAGTCAATTGTTAACAAGTATAAATAATTACAAAATCAAGTACTTAACTAAAGTTTATTCTTCTAGTATTATAATTAAAAATCAAGATTTTTAACCTTCCTGTGAAGCGAACACTCATTCGTCTCCTGCAAAAGATTAGTATTCTATATTGCTACTTTAACTTGCCACAACATTATCTGGATCCAATGCCATATTAACATGCATGCAGGATCTGACTAATATATATATATATTTATCGACATTCAATTCGCACTAATCACTGAGCCAAACCTTCTAATCTCTCTACCTTAGTTACTAATGATACGGATAGGGAAAAATCCCGATTATCTTGATCGAGGCAACAAATTAAACGGAATTTTCTTCGCTGGTTTATTTAATTATTTTAAACTTTTAATTTCGTTTTGCTAAATCATATAGTGATAGAGAAGAAACATCGATCTAAGAGATGAAAATAGAATACTAAATATAAGTATAATGATTCGAATAAGAAGACCATCATTTAGTGCATTTATTTAGTTTATTTAAATAACAAGGTTCAAGTTTACAATTACTACATACTTGAAGAAACATGACTGAGGTGAAATGTGCTAAAAGTTAGATCCATGTCATTACTAAATGGGGTTATTATGAGTGTGAACGTTTATCTGTCAATGTGCCAAATCTTGACCAGCGTCTTATTTAAATATGACACCTGGAGATGTACAGGGTAACCACAAAGACCAAGAGAGACCCAACCGAATTAAAATCCACTGTTCAATGACCTTGGAGAAACCTCATACCACTACTAATCCTGTTGCTAAGCTGTTTTCTGCTTACAAATGCTATATCGTAAATTGAATTCCCTACACTTCAATACCTCTATTATAATTTATAAGTTCATGGTACAATAATAATAATAACAGTTTTTCAAATCAAGCATTTTCATATGAAAAGATCGAAGAGTTAAGTTGAAGGGAAATTCGTGAGAGAACACCGTTACATAAAGATAGAACATATTCTGTCATATCAGCTAAATTGATTAAATGTACTCTTTATATTTCCTCTGCATATAAGTGTAATATATAATATTATATCTTTTCGAAATTGTCGAATTATCTGCTGTCAATAATCTTCTTACTAATTAATAAGCATAAAAATGATTGTTCATGCTTGATATAGTCACATTTCATATGGATTTCTTTAATTTCTGAAATTAGTTTCCTTTAATTCGTTTTCAACGTATAATAGTTAGGAATTTTACTTTTATTACTGAATCAATTATAGATATAGTTAATTTAATACTTGCTCAAAAATAGCTAAAAGTATATTTCTTAAAAATTCAGGTTAATCAAGATAATGAATTCTGCTTTTGGTGATTCTAATGTATTGATATATTAAAACATCAAAAGTATTAGTAACTTTTGTAAATATTAAATATTTAGATTTAGATAGTTTAAAATATTTTATCACGGTATTTAAAATTTTACATGCATTGAAAATAAATTAAAGTGCATCGAAATACACGTTTTTAAACTTCAAATTAAATATTCTAAATGAAATGCATTAAAGTTGTTTTTTTCAACTAAGAAATGTGTTTAAAAGTATTTATAGCAAAAAATGATTTAGTAGTTTTTTTTTTATATGTAAATATAAACAAATAGTAGAAACGTTATTAAAATAAATCTAATGATATAAAAGTTTATTTTGATGGATTGAACTTTTCAACCTTTCATATCCATTAACGAGCAAAATATTTTAAATTTTAACATATAGCTGTAATAAAATAAAGAGTATGAAAGTACATATTTAGATATTTCAAATTAAATAACAGTAATAATATTTTTTAGTTATGAAAAGTTTTTGAAACAGTTTGTAATAAAAGCAATTATTTACAAGTTCGACTAAAATTTAAAAATAAAATATTGCAAAAATGAATCAATTGATTTAGAGACGTGTTTACTATAATGTGATCAGATTTTGAAAATTTCATATTTATTTTAAAGTAAGGTAATCTTAAAATTAAACAGGTAGTGAAAATAATAAGATGAATTGTATAAGAATGCATGTTTAGATATTTCAAATTAAAATATGATTGAATAATAAAGATAATGTGCATATTTGATATTTTTTATTATGAATCTCTTTTGAAAGAATATGTGTTAAAAATAGTCATTTAATATTATGTCGTACAGTAAAAAGTAATTGTGTGAAATAATTCTAAAATGCATTATATGAGAAAGAAATGTTTAAGTGCCCTGAATTCAAATTAAAAATCTTATATCACCTTCAAATACTCTTGAATGTTGTACATTTCAATAGTGTAATAAAATACAACATATCTTAGTTTCTTAATGTTTCTAAATATTTCTTAATAAAGTTTTCAGAGTGATCAATAATACAAGAAGGTCATGCTGACCATTTAATGAAAATTTATTGATATAATGCATCGAAAAAATTTGTCTAGACCTTGTCTCTTTTGCTTATAGAAAAATCATATGAATATTTTTGACATAGATTGACAGGAAATAAATTTATTTCAGAAATCAAATTTCGATATATTTTATGATTTATCGAAAGCATAACACATGGATCAATAAGTCCCGAGACTGTGCGGTCGTTTTTTTTTGCAATTTCCTCCTTCAAACGCCCCAGCAAGTCAATATAATAATCACTGTTGATCGATTTACCTTTTCCGAGGTAGTCAATGAAAATCACGCCATGCGTATCCCAAAAAACTGACGCCATGACTTTGCCAGCTGACTGCTGCGTTTTCGGACGCTTCGGACGGCTTTCGTCCGCTGTGCGCCACTGCCGCTTCGACTCTGGACTGTAGTGATGTATCCATGTTTCGTCCATGGTCACGTAACGACGCAAGAAATCTTTTTTGTTGCGAGTAAATAGCGATAAACAGCTTTCTGAATCATCGACTCGTTGCTGTTTTTGTTCCATTGAAAGCAATCGCGGCACCAACTTGGAAAAAACCTTTTTCATGCTCAATTTTTCATGAAGGATAGTAAATACGCTTCCATATGATATCTGTGTCATCTCAGCAATCTCACGGAGCTTCACTTTACGATCTCTCATTATAATTTTTGTCACTTCACTCACATTTTCCGGTGTAATGGCTTCCACAGGTCTACCCGAGCGTTCCGCGTCATTTGTGTCGGTACGTCCACGTTTAAACTCGGCAAACCACCGACAAATCGTTGCTTTTGATGGACAAGAGTCCGGGTAACATTTTTCAATCCATTGTTTCGCTTGCACGGTGTTTTTACCCATTAAAAAACAATGTTTTATCAGAACACGAAACTCGGTTTTTTCCATTTTTTAAACAAACTACAAAACGACTTTACTCCAACCTCGATAACTCAGCTGTTTCTGGTCCGATCGACTTAAAATTTTGACACGTTTCAAGCAAAAGTTCGTACTCTAGAAAGATCTGGTTACTGGTTTACTACGAGTGCCATCTCTGGGTTAGTCTCGGAACTTATTGATCCATGTGTTATATTCATGAAAAATTTGATTTTGTTAAATCTGATAAATCTTATCATATCATAAAAAAAGTTATTCGTATGTATGAACTTATAAATTATTAATTAATAAAATAAAAAGTTTTCTGAAAAGTCATAAAATCTGATAACAATTACAAATTTTGTACAAGATTCTGATCAAGTATAAGTTTACAAATAAGGTTCGATATCTTTTAATTTTTTTGTCATGAAACATTTGGACATCTAGGTAATCACTTATTATGAAAAATGTACAACAGTTGGTAGGTATTATTTAGAAATTGCTATGCATAAAAATTTAATTTAAAAGTTACTAAAAGATTTTATGAGCTGAAATTGAAATAAAAAAATGGAAATAACTTCTTCAAATGCAAGTAATGCATAAATACTTAGAAACGAACATATAGGGTTATTCAAAAAGAATCATTCGGCTATAGCATGGTAAATCTCATTTGACCCCAATTCCTCCTATGCTGTGTTATGAAAGTTTAGAAAGGGGTTGCCAGGACGAGGAACATCCTTTCTATTCGACTGTAGTTCAAAATTAAAAACCCGGACATTAAAAGCCTTTACTTTGCTTCTAAGTGCAACCTTAATAAACAATCAATGAAATATACGTGAGTTAGAATTAAAAATCACCAAACTATATAAAGGATTAGCATTAATGGATAAATAAATTTAAAAACATTTTATTTTCGAAACTGTGACGCATATTATAATCAGAGATAGACGAAATTAAAGAATAATACACCTAATTGTTTTCCACTGTCGATTAATAGATGACAGCATATATATAGAAATCTATAATTTAAATCCAAGAAGTGGTGATAATAATAATAAAGAGTTTTTCGATTTAGTATAAGCACGGGTATTTTCAATTATTTCTGTAAAGCGTGCAATTTAGAAATCTCTAAGGAAAGGAAACACAATATCGTAAGTACATTCTGCAACGGTATCGACAATTTATAGATTCAGGCTGATTGTGCTTAAAGAAAAGCAGTGGACGTCTACACATCTTTTGAAGAAAGGGTGGAGAGGGTGAGGCAGAGTTTTATTCGATGTTTACGGAAGTCAACGACAGCTACCGCTAAAACCACTGCTAGTGTACCACTGACGTCGAACAAAATGCAAGAACATAAAGAACGTATTCGTGCAGCTATAGAAACCCTTGATAGCGTGATACTACAAAATATGTGGAAAGAACTTGATTGAAATTTAGATGTTTGTGGAGCAACAGAGGGATCACACTTCAATCATTTGTAATTGAAAATAAAAGTTTTGGTACATTTTTCTTTAATTTCTTGTATTACTTATAGTAATATTTGTAATAGTTTCGAAAATATTAGTATTTAAAATCATGTCAGTCTGCTAACCCTAAGTAATATGATATCAAAATCCATGTACTCCAAGCTAAAAACTCATAAAGCAACAATTGGGACAGTCAGCTAATTCCTTTTTAGGAAGTAAGAAGAGAGTCAGAGAGAGATCGTGCCGATCATAATTTTAATCTCATATAATTATTTTTTTGAAAAATAAGGGGATATTATAATCAATAAAACACAGATTTCTTTAGTAATTATGTGGTTTCATGAAAAAAAATACTTAACGTACATAGTTTTTTAGGAAAATTAGAAATATTAGAACAGAATAAATTCCATAATAAGATTTGAAAATAAAAATTAAAGTTAGTTACACATTCTTAAGTGGATAAAGTGATTATGTTTTGTTGTTCAAAAATAATTTACGGTTATGATTGTTTAATACTTTCAAATAAATGTTTCAATTTATCAGACACTAACTTCCCACGTATAATAAGGCAACTCATTAAAAAAATATAAATATTAAAAAAAAAGGCATATTTAATTCCAGTTATCATATACAGTTTCTAATAGTGTGAAAATCATAACTTAAAGCTAAAGTGAAATTTATAAATTGCATATTAAAAAAATGTTAAATATACAATTTATATTAAACTATAAAACATTTAACTATAAAATGAGTTTCCTAAAAATGAGAAAATATGTTAATTCATGCAAATATTAAAAATAAATCTCATATATTCAGTAGGTCATTTAGTTTTTTTGTATTTCTCAGAATATTTAAAAATAATTTTAAAGATAATTTTTTGGTTCAATTTTGGAAAATTGAACATTTTATTCTTATTTGCAGAAATATACTTCCAATTTTTTACTTTTCTTATATGTTTTCCAATAACTCATCTAACATAAGAATTCTGTTGCATAATGGTTTTTATTTGAAAATTGATTAGTTGATTGAATATTTATTTACGTCGTACTGAGAAGCAAAATGAGAAAAAAATGGCGATGGACCTCTTAATTTTAAATCTTGGTCAAGTAACGAGGACAACTTCTGATCGAGCACCACTCTCTACATACTTCCATATGCCAAGCCAAAGGAAGGACATGGAGCATCAACAGATTTAATGTGTATGCTAAATGGCTGATCTTAAATAGCATCAGGACGCAAACTATGACTCGATGAAAACAATATACATATTTGGAAAAAAAAATCAGCTGTCAAATACTCGATTATTCTTTTCACTTTTTTATTTATTACTTTACTTACGCTTTGGATTGTGTACGTTTCCAACTGAAAGTAATAATTTTCAGCAGTTACTTACTATGTATTATTTTTTAATGCAAAAAGGTAAGATGCTGAAAAAGAATCAATTAGATACTAAGCATTAAATATCAAGAATTATTTCTGCATTAACTTAAAGAATTTTAAACGAATTTCTGAAAAATTGAATCCAATTTTTAATCAAATCTGTACCTTTCCTTTTCAAAACACCCTTATAATATATAGTTATCATCTCCATAATATTAACATCTGACCCCGTGATAGTAGATAAAACGTCTTCAACAAGAAAACATTTAAGTTATTTTGGTACACTTTTAAATAGCCTATAAGGATGATTTAAATAATCTTAAAATCAGTGGATATACTCATTCACAATCAAAAGAGGTATATGAATATTTTTGCATATATTTATGGGAAGAAATTGCTTTTGTTTACTTAAATAATTACGTATAAGTAAATAGTTATTAATAACATTATTTATATTTTGAAGTCGTATACATTGCCTCAAAAACATCTTCCACAAGTTCCACTGTATTCGTAACTTCAAAAATTTGGAGGGCATTTAATAACGTAACGTTACATATACTATTCATATTAATAAATTTAAATTTTTTATTTTGTGAAATTTGAAATATATATATAATTTAAATTTTATGATTCAAATTTCCCTTAATTTTTTATTCATATATTAACAATCTCTAATATTTTTGAGGATTTACTAAAATATTCTAATAACTGTATATTGGAAAATACTTCATATATCTTAAAAGGTGAAAAAAATTAGTAAGAACTAAATTAATCAAACATACTTAATCCATTATCTATCAATTAAATAGATTTTGTGGAAAGTGTATCTGAAATCTAAGACTTATCAGAAAATATTTATTTTGAATACATAAATATTTTTCTCTGTAGCGAAGCGTTTATTTACGATTTTAAAATTCAATTGTTTAGAATTATGTTCATCCAATTCTCATAAATAATACATATACCCTCAAAAAATTAAAATACATGGAATTTGAAATAAGTTTAATTTTCAGTTTTCTTCATATTACACATGATATATAATTTTTGAAATCAAATTTTAAAAATTATGTTTTTATGTAAAATAACACCGGTAAAAATCTATTTTTTTAAACACGGGTTTTCTTTCAAACTTCTTGCTTTGCGTAACATTGTTTTCTTATACCTTAAAATCTTACGAGGACAAAGTTTAATTTTCTGGTTTCATTATTCAACTATTTAATGTTATTGACAATTGGAATTATGTGTAAAATTTAATTCTTTAAATACTTATTTTCAATCAATTAATTTTTATTAATTATAATTGAAGTATCGTATTGCCATCTGAAACAATCGTGTATAGAAAATTTCAGGTCAATTGAGTGCTTTAAAATGTGACAAAAAAGCTTTTGAGGTTTTGAACCAGACATAGTTACAATGTAAGTAAAAGAAAATCCATTATAAAAACACCGGTAAAAAACGAGTTTTTTAAACATGGGTTTTCTTTCAAACTTCACACTTTGAGTAACATAATGTTTTTATACCTTAAATTTTTAAAGCAAAAGGGAACACTGAATCAAATTGAATTTAATCAAAAATTAGTTTTATTAATTTACTTCATTATTTGACGTTTATTATATTTATCACATGAAATAAATGCATGTAAAAGTGTTTTAGCTCAATTAAGCATTGGATTTGGCGACAATTTGGCGATTTGGCAAGAAACTTGACTTAAAATTTATTTCTTTAAATAATTCATTTTAATCAATTATTTTTTATTAATTATAGTTAAATTATCTTATGATCGTTCAAAACATTTGCGTTTCAAAAATTTCAGCTCAATTGAGCACTTTAAAATGTGAGGAAAAAGCTTTTAAGGTTTTGACTCAGACATACAATCTGAATAGAAGAAAACCCAGTAATAAAAGTTATGTAATTGATGAAAACATACTCTAAAATGTTTTAATCTTACTTCTCTTATTCTATATATTAAATATTTTTTAAATGTGTAATCGGAAAGTTAGAAATTAAATATTTTAGGGAAATTAATATTAATTGTATCTTTTTTTGATATTTCAAATCGTTCCGAATTTTATATTTCATTGAGCAGAAAATAAGTAGACATCAAGTTGAAAGCTTTCTATATCCAGTTCAGTATACTTTTAAACATGGGATAAAATAATCAAGCCTTAACCATTAATCTCTTTGAATAAGTGTAATAGAAAACTCGAAAGAACAAAGCCCTTTCAAACCCCTTATAATTGGTTAATGTGGCATATCTCTCAATTAAGCACTTTCTAAAAATAAATTGTCACGCATGAATGAATGATTTTCACATTAAGGTTCCGAAGATCAATATTTTTGCAGTCATCAAAAGCGAGTAATCTAATTTAACGTTCTTAACGTAAAAAATAAACACGTTATAAAATTACATACAAGCGTCGAAGCTCTTTTAGATCAGCGAACAGAAAAATCAACTTTCTTTATTAGATTTACGCAGATGTGGTGTTGGTGCGACATTTGGGATTTACGTATTATTAAGGTTACGTTTGCTGTCATTATTGATTATGTAAATGAAATCTCAGCTTCGCTTTGAAGCTTTAAGCTTACCAGAGCTTGGGAAGAAGAAGGAAAAATAAAATTGATACTGTTAAAGGAAATATGTTTAAGTATCTTGAGAGAACTGAGTAATTTTTTCTTTTTTTTTGACACAATTAAGTTTGTTTTGTTTGCTGTTTGTTTTTTCTTTCTGAATAAATCAGTGTCTTTATAACGTTATTATTTTAAAGTAAGCGTAACATTTAATTTTTTGTCTACAGGTAAATGAAATAAATTTATTTACTGAGATCAATGAATTGATGTTGTTTTTACATAACATTTTAGGCCACGGTAGCCTAGTTGTTACGGTCGCAGACTCACGACCTGCGGTTTCCATCAAGACGAGGGTTTTAGCCTTGATGTCACTGAAATCCACCTTGAACCGCGTATGATACATATTAAATATGTAGAGGCTTAAGGTCCATCCGTTGGCGTGTTGTGGAGGTTAAGGAGAGCAAGGTGCCAGCTCAGGTATTCGTCCTCTTCACTTCAGCAAGTTTCAAAGTTACTAGATCCGTCGCTGATGGTCCTTGTGTTGCTTCCAATGCAACGTAAATAAAACCAACCATTCATAGCATTTTAATATATATTAACTAATTTTCTTTTATATAAATAATTTATTTTTGTGCACATTTTTTTCAAAAGAAGGAGCACTAAGCTAAATTGAACAAGAAGCTGTTTATTGATTCTGAAATAAATAATTATTTGTATCAGATTTTATTTACTAACTGATAGTTTTTAATTTTCTAGATAAATTGTTGTACTTATACAACATTATTTGAAAATTACCGTTTTTTTTAGTTGCTTAGAGGTGCATGAGATTAATGAAGGATCCTATGACCTTTTTGTTCATTCAAGCTTATTCTATAAAACCAATTTAAAAGCTTGAAAATTTTTTGAAACGTTTTTATGTATTTCACTTGGTGTGTGTGTGTCATCAAATTTTCGATCGTTAATTTAACCAACTTCCCATCAAGCTAGAGCTCTGAAACTTTGGGAATCGTTCTTACTCGGCTACCAATGCAATATTTAGATATTTGCGTCTAGTTCTAACTATTATTTTCTTTAATAATGCAGTTTAGTTCAATCACTTTGCGCGATTTCAAAAATTGGCACAAAACTTGGAGTTTTTTTTTTTTTTTTTTTTTTTTTTTTTCTGCTCAACGTTAAGTCCGTAAAACGGATTAGGGTAGCCACATTTGGCAAAATACCACCAAATAATTCTTGTCGCTAAGGGTGGTTGGGTTAAACTGCATTCCAACCATTTGATTTACCGGATGAATTAATTAATTTTAGTTAGTCTTAACGTTTTCATGTATTTCACTTGATGTGTGTATATCAGTGTGTCATCAAATTTTCTACTATTAATTTAACCAATTTCCCACTAAGCTACAGCTCTGAAGTTTTGGAAACCATTCTTACTTGCCTAACAACACAATATTAAGATATTTGCGACCATTTTTAACTAATATTTCAATAATTTTTAACAAACTTTGCCACCATATAAAAACGTTGTTTCTTTATCTCGAATTATTAAATATGACCATGGGAGTAGCAATGAACTTAGCATGGCATTTAGGCGATATCCATTAAATGTGGATCTAATTCGCAAAGGCACCATATTACAGAACACTTAGTTACGCTCTTCGTAGGATTCCATCTGCGAACAATGGCATAAAGTTCACCTGTAAAGAGTGGCATTAAAAATATTTTTCAGGACGCGTGGACCATACCTTCCTACTGGGAAATACTGTTCGAAAGCATGGTCTGATAAGCATGTTTATCAGAATGTTTTCTAAAATGATAAACAAATAATTGCAGAGCAAACTTTTTTTCAAACAAATATAGGCTTACTTTTCTCTAATAACTCAGTAAATATAAAAAATAATTACATAGCATTTTATGAAAAGCTTAAATAATTTTTATCGGAGTCTAAAAGCATAACGATCATCCATAAGCCATCTGGCACACATAGATTTAAGGAACCCGGTTTAGATCAATCAAATTTGTCCTTAATTTATTTTTGAGAAGTATTTATTTAAAATACAGTATTTTGCTCTAACGATATATTACTTTATTCGGTTCAAATAATTGAGGATTTTAGTTTAGCATAATAATGCTTTAAAATCAATCGATATAGTAAGAAAATGAATATTCTTCTATAAAAACTATTGTGGCGGCAGGATATTCAGCAAAATAAGTAATACTTAGTAGCTACTTGCTGATTCTGATGAAATGAATAGTTTGAATAAATTGTAACTAAAGTTATTTTCCCTCTCTTCTTGGAATCAAGGTAACCAAATAGTTAAGGTTGGGAGATTCGTTTTCGATATGCAAATTGAGACGCTATCCAGTAATGATTTCAAGTAATTTGCATCGCTCAGTATAATGAAATGCATTAATCTTAAAAGGAAATCTAGTCTTATATGGATCTTTGTGTAGATAATAAGATAAAAGTAATATTTCAGATGACACTTTCGGATTTTATCATGTTTCAAAATCACAAAATTAAGGACCTTAAATAGGATACATAATGATACTAATGAAAAGTTATATTTTTCATTTGTAAAGTATTCGATTTTGTATAAGCAATTACGTCCCACGACAAAAATACTTCTTTTTTGAAACATAACAGTTTAATGCTATGGGTATCGGGACAAGAGAGTGATTGTGAAATATCTTTTAAAATATCCTTGTATTTATGATATATATCTTTTCAAATTATTAGTAGATCTTAGATTCTTGTGATTTTTTTAATAATGATATTTCAATCAATTTATCGAACTATAAAAGAAAATTTTTTTTGTCAAAAAGCATTTTTCCCACTTAGTTTAATATGAACATATTTTGAGAGATATATTTGCATTTAGGTACGATTTTAAAGAAAACTTTTATTCAATATAGTTCCAAATTTTTCATGCTTATGTAAGAGATACTTATGCATATAATGAAAGTAAAATGATCTTTCTCTAAGTAATACTTATGTTTAAAAAATAACATTCTATTCGAAATTAAGAAAAAATAAAAATATTTCTGAATTTATAAAGTTTTATAATTTGTTCAAAGAAAATATAGTGTAATATTATTAAAAAAGTATTTCACTGTATTTTGTGGGTTGTTTTCTATATGATGAGTAAAATTATGTTGTATATTTATGGAACACTATTTTTGAAAATGGTACCTAAATTCAATTACGTCTAAAAAATCATGTCCATATTGAACTACAAGGGAAAGAAAAACTTATCGACTGAAAACGTACTTTTGAAGTTCAATATAAAGATTAAAATATCATTATTTGACACACAAAATTCTTAATATTTACGAATAATTTTTAAAAAATTAATATCACCAAAAACAGTCATAAATTCAGTACTTTATTTTCCTTTTCATATACTGGTACCCTTAAATTAAATAGAAAAAACTTATTTGATTATATTGTTGTCAGAAATTGATTTTTCTCTAGTGAATATTTGATATCATTTAAAAAATTGTAACGAAAAATTTAATAGACAAACATTTTAGGACTAGAATACTGCATATTTATTTTTATTTTTATTTTGAAAAGCAGTACTTTGAAATCATACATAGTTCCCTAGTTATATAATCAATACATAAATCTCTTAAGCATCATTATGTGTAAATAGTTTTTAAAAGAAAGAAAAAACGCCTTCAATCAATATCATAGGTTTAAAATTTGCTTTCTTCAAATAAAATTCAATTGATCTACAAAAATAAAAAAAAAAGAAACTTTAAAGGAAAAGTCAGTTCATTCATAAAAATAAAACACACACTTTTAGTGAGTATTTAACCGATTGAGACTATCAAAATCAATACATCTAATAGCTTGCGGAGTTAAAATTGGTTTTGTGGTTAAAACTCGATTAAGCAACTTGTTGTGGGAAATTGAAATTCGATTAAGGGACTTCATTTTTTCTCACTATTTTTTTTTTTTAAATTTTCTGAAAAATTACTTCATAGAATATAATGATGTAGGATTAATAATGAATTAAAGCCGCATTGTTATTGATAAAATTGAAGTTTGAAAGTGTGGTAACTTTTTTAGTAATTGATTAATACCACTAACATTTTATTTAATTATATATTCCACTTCTTTATTATTTGACAAAGTATGGCAACGTCCTCATTATTGGATTTTTTTATCAATTAAAGAAGACTTTCGATAATGAATCCTTAATTATTTTAAAAAAAGAATTTGAGTCATTAAATTCGAATTAAGTATTGATAAATTATAAGTACTGTATTAATAGATTGTGTTTTAAACAAAAATATACATAATGAAGAGAGATGATAAAACAATTATCCAGTCTTTATTACGCAAGATCAGCTTAGTTTATTGGTTAAAGTCTTATTAAACTTCCTCATAGTTGGAAATATGTAACATTCTTATGTAAGTTTCTTTTCTAATATTACATGAAGCGTTTAAATATCTTTCAGCTTTTTTTTTGTCGAAATTTGTCTCATTTTCTCCAGGTCTCCCAAATTACATTTAAATCCTTTTCTGATCTGATTCTGAAGCTGAATATTCATCTTAATGAAGCTGAACAAAATCTTTTCGGTCGAAGTCCAGCATCGGGTACTCCTCGGCGATTGAGGCTGAAACTTGGCGACTTAAAAAAATATCTCCGAAGTAGCACTATGTAAGCAGCTGTGTAATAAAGACATTACTAATAAAAAGCTAAACAAAATTTAGGGTTATCGTAACTTAAATGACAACTTTTAAATCGTTATCGCTCCCAAAAGCACTGATCGCCAAGAGGCAACTTATATCCGACTTGGGCCACCTTTTCTATTTAAATATTTTTATATTCCTGATGAAAAGTAGTCATAATTTATTTTTGCATAAAATATTATAATATTTAAAATCATACAGTAACATAATTAAAATTAAATTTTCGTACAATTTTTATTCGAAAATGGAAACTGTTTGTAAAGACCTGAGATAAAAAGTAGCTAAAGAGCATCAATAAAAACTAGAATAATGAATAATAGCTATAATCACCGTTAGCTGGTTCGGACTATGAAACCCAGAGTCAAGAAACTGAGGTAAAGAAAAAGTAAACTTACGGCCAAAAACTTCATTTCGCCTCTATATTTTTAACTTCGGTTATTTAATTCCAACTGAATAAATCTTATTGGTCAGAATAGACCCCGTGATCTCAGGAAATCAGCAATTGCTAATTTTATGCATGTTACAGCGTAAAACCATATTTCAATCAGAACTTCTTCGACTGGAGTTAAAACATTATTTAAAGTGTTTTTTTCACCAACTTCTCTTCATTCAATTCCGTGACATTGTCTTTTGAGGATCAAAATTTCTATCGAAACTCATAGTCGGTCATTTCTAATATATCGCTTCTTATTTTCCACTCTGTTTTGGTTTCTAATTTTTCTACATGATCTATTAAGCAATCGATGAATTTTTTTTTTATTTTTTCCAACGCAGAAGCTGATGTATATCGAAACCAAAAAGTTGTTCATATACCCACACAAAACTATAAACATACAAGAAAATCGGCTACTGAGCAAGCGTAGTTAAATCTCTGTCCTTCTAAACTAGCCTTCTGCCCGGTCAAAATTTCCTAACCTGAACTGAAATTAGGGAATGAATATTCGATGGTTAAATGAGCTTATGACGAAACATCGGTTTCTTCCTTTGACTGCCGGTCCAGTTCACCCGTTCACTACCAGCGTATCACAAAAGATACGCTCTGGAATGTCTTCTGCTGACTAGCGAATCAACAGTGATACGCTTAAAGAGAACGTTTTATTTGATTTTTTTAATATTACTATATGGCGTTACAATACCGCGAAATCTATATAGATAGGTTATTTGGAATGTTGACCTTGATTAAATGGGCTTGGATTTCACTTCTGGTTATCAGGAGGAGAGGAGGGGGTTAATGTTAAAAGCACATATTGCGGCTCGGCTCTTTAATTGTAATGACATGATTTAAAAGGGGCACTTGCTTTCAGTTTACTTTTTTCTTTCTTACTTGCTTCTTAGAAGTTCGAAGGATAATTTATGGCCCTTTTATGGGGGTTAGGGATTTAAGTAGCAGATGCTCTCAGCTGTTCATTTCATTCAGTCGGTTTTTAATAGTAGCGACATTTATGACGAAAAGAAAGTATTTATCTGATACTGGTATTTGCGAAATAATGAATGAATCTGTCAGTAATGTTAGCGAAAACAATCCAAAATTGTACATAGACATTAAAGTAAAAAAAAAAAGACTAAGACGTGCCCTTTGCTCAAAATCTTGAGGGAAGCGACAAAATATGTGTGTAAGACATATGACGTTGGACTATGAATTATTTTTTTTTTATAAATATACCATACAGCAAAATAAGATTTATCTTTTGTATCTATATATTCCACGTAAAAGTACATCATTACACCATGAAATTTATGTAACATATGTAAATATATTTTGCATTTTCTTAAAAGTATGATTTCTTATGTAATTTTATGTTTAAAACATTCCATTTTCGATTAAATCCTTTTCTCTTTTGTATATATTAAGTTTAAGGAATTAAAAATAAGATATATAAATACCAAATATTTTAATGAATAGCTGATTTTAGAAGAATTTTTTTTTCGAATTAGGCTTAGTTTCTAAAATCGTCTAGGAACAGAGTGACACTCTGCCTAGGAGTAAGGAGTAAGATAAGGAGGTAAACAGCCGCGGTAAGGAGTCGCAAGCCTAGTGAAGCACTCCGGTAGCGAAAGGGTTAATGGAGAATGTTGCGGTACGTCAATGAAAATAATTAAATTAATATATTTATCTTTCTTCTATATCATATTATAAGTATTCATGATTGAGGCAAATTATTGCACTAATTCAATTTCGTCTAAAACAAAATTTTAATTTTAATGACTGTTTCTTTCACAATATTGATATAATCGAATCGAAAGTATCTTTCAATGATTCACAGATACATTTTAACCGAAGGTATTTGGTAACTTGCATTAAATTTCATTTTTGTCCAGGAACGAATTTTTATTTTTTATACTGTATTGTTAATATTCCTTTGGATGAAATTTGTGCTGTACATGGCTCAACCGTGGTATCCGTATTGACATTGTTGAGTGTTCGTGATCGTCGTTTTTTACGTGGAGTCATGGGATCGATTAATGGTGTCACAAAGCTTCCTCATGTTACAGATTGATGCACGTTAAATATGGGCAAGCTCCAATTCTAATGTTGAGATGGTGTGCACATTTGGAGTCAGATGATAGCTTAGGTATTATCATCCCTTATTGATCATTGTTCAAAATAATGAAGTCCGTTACAAATATCTTTCGTATTTTTTCTGACTGTGATATTAATTAACAATCAGACAATAATCCATTTTTTTGTAATTTGTTGATTCAGAACTTGTGTAGATAAATACTTGTGGATCAGTTGAGAATAATTCGGTTGTCATTTTGTTTGCTACTGAATAAGAAATGTTATTCGTCGAGACACAACGCATGAAATAAATATTGGAGGAAACTTGAATCATTTATTTGTAATGATAGTAACAATTGATTAAAAATAAGTTTGCTTTCAGTAACAAATACTTGACATAATGTACATGGATTGATTATTATGAACTATTTTAGAGTTATTTGGTAATTCTCGCATACCGAGGTATCCACGTAATTGTAGCTCAAACAACAAGTTATGTAATATAATCAAAGGGTTGTTAGCAATCTATTTTATAGTATTATTCGTATATGTTACAGCTATTTCCAAGATATCAATTTAGGGACTATGAATTTTAACGCTTAGCGAGTAATAAATCTATGATGATAATGGAATGTCAGATTTCGATGCTGTGGACGATGGATTCGTTTTAATGGATGAATCTCAGCCACACTCAACTGAATTATTTTATTCTGTTGCAAATCTCTCTTCTCAGATTTATATAGCGTTAATATATTATTTTATTTTTCAAATGTAATAATTGGAACAGTCTAACAATTTAAATAATTATCTCTAAATAGCACTAATTAATAATTGTCACATACCGAGCAGTTATATGATAATGCTATACCTCTTAATTAGTCATGCTAACCTAGGTTCCATGAAATAATGAGAAATTCTGCTACAAAAGGAATGCCAAGAACGAGACATAATTATTAGAAAAATTACTTTTTATTAATTATTATATAGCTTGCTAACAAATAAGATTGGTAGACTTACCTCGACCCCTCTTATAGGAAATAGGAGTGGCCTTGTCATATTTCATGTGGGGATTCGAGTAAATGATAAATTAAAATTAGGAAAGTAGTAAGTGACTGGCGTTGTGTGTGTGTGTTATGCAAAACACTTTTAAAGGGGGAGGTTAGAAGACAAGAAGAGGATTGAAAATTAGATGGTCATTTTGTCATTTTAAACTATCTAGCAAACTTTTGATGGAGTGGCATTTGCTTCTAACTGGATTAATCATTTAGCAATTAGAAACATTTTGAAAAATCACGGAAATGTCTGTTTTCATATTGCAAGAACATTGGATTTATATACAAAATACATATATAAAAAATCATTTACTATCCCAAAATTAAACCTGATTGTGGAACTACCAGAATTGTTACTATCCTTTTGATGTTGATTGTTTCTCATAGCCTTGCATAAATATTAAATTTGTTTTCTATAACTTGATATTTTGAAAAATAAAATCTACATACAAGTTAATATTAAAAGAAATTATATCTATTACCAGAATTCTTCGTTTTCAGTCGACAAAAATTTCAGAATATTAACTACATAAAAAGAAACTCGAAACTCAATTATTAATTATTCATACTAAGCTGTGAAAAATGTCAATTTTTGAAGTGCATCTCTAAACGAAATTTACATGAATATAATATGCAATACCCAAACGTTAACTCTTTTCGTAGAGAATCAAAGTACTGAGGAAAAGAAACCAAGGAAATTTATTCTGCCCATCAATAATGTCATCAATGATTAAGAAGTAAACTAGAATAAATTATACGGGATAATCAGAAACATGTGATGCCGTCCCTACAAACCAGAAAATCGTGGCTCATAAAAGGTGTTAAACATTTGAGATACGGACAAAGAAGTTAATTAATTCAATGAATTCATTACGGGGTTCTAAATTTTGGACCCAAAGAAACTAAATGCAAGAGATAAGGAGCATTAAAAATCGCATAAGGTAAAAGAGTATTAATATCACTAATAATTCCATCTTAATAAACTCTTCGATTACAATGTGTGTATTACGAGACTTGAACTCATTAGTATGTAATTAAACATTCTTAGCAGATGTAACTTTAAATCCACCCTGAAGGACTGTTATTGAATTGTAACAAGGTTTGTTTTTTATATAATATTCCGTGCCTATGTGTGCATCGATTAATCAATTTATGGAAAGGCACTGTCAATAATAAAATATAATTAGAGAACCACTAATAAATTTCTCACTAAAATTTGGATTAAAATTTTTTGATTAGTAATGGAGTATTACATTTGAAACATAACACATAAATATATTTTAGGTGTGATTAATTACTTTTGAAAAATCTATTCAAATAAAGCTCCATTTTATAAATTAAACAGATGAAAGATAAATATATTGCTCAAGTTTTAAGGAATTTTTAAGAATATATTGTCAACAACTTTATCTGATATACTTTTCTTATCACAAATTACCGAAGCTTGAGTAAAATACAGATATCTGTTTTGACAATCTCCTAGATGACAACATTTAAATAAAGTGTCAAAAAGTAAGTTATAGTAAATTCAAACGCAGTAAAATTAGTGATATAAATTTGTACAAATTTCTAAAAGGACATCTAGAATTACGATGCAAAATATGCTGGTAACTTAATATAATTTTAACAGTAATGTGCAATGAGGTTAGATATTTTTAACGAATCAACTGTCAAACATTTTACGAGAAAAATTAAGGAGTTTTACTGGCAAAGTTTTAATTTTTGATTAAAAAGTGTACACCATATCCTGAAACCCTCAGACTACCCTTCTCCTTTTCAAGAATATATGTTCAAATGTAATTAACGTAATTCTGATTAATATGCACTTAATAAAATTCATTTCATGTATATGTTTCTTATTTTATTTATATTTAATGTTTTCAAGTTAACTTTTAGATTAATTTCAATTGCATTTTTTTTTGTTTTATAAACATATTTTAATAGTATACACTGCTGGCCACACAAAATGCAACACCCAGAAGGACCAGAGGTATCACAGCGAAATTTATTTGGCAGATAACATGTTGTACAAAGATCAAACGATTAAAATTACAGCCTCTTGTTAAGTGTGGATGATGACAAAATCAGTAGTTAGTGTAGCAGACATTGTTGGCTATAACCGCTACCACACGCTTCGGCATAGAATCAAAGAGGCTTTGGATGTATCCTTGGGGTACAGAAGTCCATGCAGCTTCCATATATTGCCAAAGTTGATCTGGTGTAGCAGCGTGTGGTGTAACCCGGGCCAGTCGTTGTGCAAGCATGGACCACACGTTTTCGATTAAAGATAGATCGGGAGAACAAGCAGGCTAAGGAAGCAATTAAATCTGATGGGTAAAGAATAACTCTTGAACATTGCGTGCCACGTGTGGTCACGCATTATCCTGTTGGAATATGGCTGATGGCAAGAGCTGAAGGTATGGGAGGACCACAGGCTCCAACACCTGTGACTGAATCTTTTGGGCTATGGTTCGTAATGTGGCTGCACGATCCATCACTGCTATGAGCACTATCTGCCTGTCATCACGGGCAGTGGTGCAACGAGGTGGTTGCGATCGGCTGCGTCGGTCCGTCGTTCTCTCATGCATGCAGCGATTACAGATTCGCAGCACAGTCGCTTGGTTTTGTCCTACGCGTTGACCGATTTTTCTGAAGGATAATCCTTAATCCCTATAAATTACTATTCTTCCTCGGTCGAATTCAGAAACTTGGTTAAAAGACGCTCGATGTCTTCCACGAGGCATATGCAAACAGCTTACCCAAAAAAAAAAAAAAAAAAAACGCATGAAAAAACAATTGCCGCACTTCAAATCGCCAATCTGTTCTCCCCTAATATAGCGCTTGCGAGTGGTGCTACGGTCGCCCGTGTGTGCGTCTGCGCTGCAATGCAAATGATTTGCATAACTCATCAACGCAAAAACATGATGTAAATTTTACATGGTTTGTCTGCTTCCTTCAGGGTGTTGCATTTTGTGTGGCCAGCAGTGTAATTTTGTTAATGGACTTAATTAGGCGAATATTTCGATTATGTACATATATATATGTGTGTGTGTATGTGTGTGTGTGCGTATGTGTGTGTGTGTATGTGTGTATGCGTGCGTATGTGAGTGTGTATATATCAAGCCAAATCCTATTGTGCTCGAATATTTAAAAAGTCCATGTACCAAACATGTTCATTTCTGTCAGTAAGAGGGAAATACACAAATGAAACTTTGCAACTTGCTTGTTTCTTCCATTTTCATAAACACAATAATAAATAAATAATCATTTACAAAATTCTATAGCTTATTACATTCTTTAAACTCCAATATGAAATTGGAACAATAGATTTTTTTTACCTATTACATTTTTCAAATTAGTTACGAAAACAACTATAGCATGCGATTCACTTAAACAAATGTTATATATTCCACATCCAAACAATAAGATATTAAAATAGATTATAAA
>BMAW01013677.1:0-10828 GCA_019974015.1 Nephila pilipes
CACACACACACACACACACACACACATATATATATATATAACGTGATTTTAAAAGCAGATATCATTTTGCAATTACATATACTGTACACTCAAAAATAAGTAAATAAATAATTTATTTTAATAACTTTTTATCGCTCAATAATTCAATGTTTTCAGACATCTAAGGACGCATAAGACATCTGACTTAGTTTTTGAGAAAAGCTTGTAATTTTAAATATAAAAGTGTTGCATGTGTATGTTATATCATTTCAATCCTTAGATTTTAATTTGTGCTTCACCTTTATCCTAGCCACTTTTAAAAATTTAAATTTTCCTTAATTCTAAGATATGTCTCTTACAGTTTCTAAAGTTTTTTGTACGCTTGTTATGTCAATTTATTAAAGTTCATTTTCGTTTCACCCAACTCTCCTTTCTTCTGCAACGAATTTCACAAAACTCTCAAATACATTTTAAGTTGACATTGGAAACAATTACTGATTTTAAATAAAAAATTATATAACTGTCTTGGTTATTACTTAAATTACTTATTTTAAGTAAATCTTTTCTACATCATCGCATTCAAACTTTGAAAAACTCTTGAATGTTTTTGTATTATTTTTGCCATTATTTTATCAACAATGACTCGTAGCGTTTATCTGTGTATACAATTTAACTAATTTTTACAGAAGTTTTCATGTTCGTACAGAAACCGATTAAAAATCAAACGAAAAATTTATTCATTCTTTTATTTATCAAACGTATTTTAAATCTCCAGCTTGAGGGTAAGTAACAAAAAGTAAATTTATATTTTAGGGACATCCCTAAAAATTCGTCATGTAGAAGGACTAATGAACGTAAAGCCTGTTGAGGCTAAAAGCCTCACCTTATGTTGGTGCGGATGATTTGAGAGGGGGTAAAGGTCGGGCGTCGTCCTCGTTCCTGGAGCGTGGCTAAAATTTACAAAATCCATCGCCAATAATCCTCGTGATGTGGTTAAGATTGACTTACGAACAATCATTCAATAAGTAACATTAATGAACAATACATTTAATTTAAGATGTCATTTCTCCTTTATGTAGTTTGTATTCTTGATTACTTGGAGAGCAATTGAAATATAAACCTGTAGTTCTTTTTTGTTTTTAATAATCATAAGAAATGAAAAAAATTTTGTCAATGTAAATAATGCATTCAATATCAAGTAAAAAAAACTTTGTAGCCTCATACAAATCAGCGATTTTGGTTGTCTTTAAAAAATAAATGCTTCGAGATTACCGCAACTAATTTGAACCTTTCGATTTCTTCTTGACTTAGCGCGTTTTTACTCCGTTCAAATCTTATGAGCTATTGCTTTCAAAATGAACAGAATGAACGAAATTTGACTCAATCATGTTTGAACAAATATGGCTAATTATGGATTCTGTCAGAATTGAAATTAAATTACGATCAAGTTATAATATGTGAAGTACAAAATGGAATTGATATGGCAACATTTAAAAATCTGCTTTCAAAAGTAATATAATTAATAGGTTATACAATTTAAATAGTACTATAATTATATTTATGCATAGTTTGAAGTGAGTATCTTTTGATAATAGTTATTAGGTACAATTGTTAGTAAAAACTACGTAATAGAACTAAATCGAACTGAAAAAAATGAAGTGTTATTATGTAAAAAATATTGTGATACATACATACATATATATATATATATATATATATATATATATATATATATATATATATATATATATATATATATATATATAGTGCTCATGATAAAATTCTCCTACTTTAAAAAATGGACTTAACCTCAATAATAATGAAAAATGTAATTTTTAGCTGAAATTAATAAAAAATTGATACCAAAGCAAATTATACCTTATTAAGTTTTTTTTTTTATCCTCAAGTTGCAATTCAAAAATGGCTTATACAATAAACTGTACTTAAGAAATGTTTTTATTAAAAATAAAATTTGTATGTATGGACTTAAAAAAAAATTATTATTTTTTATTTGGACTCTTAAAATTCTTTTACAAATCTAGACATTTCTAGCTAAATCTGAAGAATACTCTTAAATTTCAACACAGATTTTGTTCATTGAAATAATTATACTGAAAGAGAGAGAGAGACAGACAGAAACCTAATAATTTTCAATTAGATTGTGAGGATTAAATATAATTAAGCACTTCTGTGTTCGAATAGTCGAACAGAAAACAGCTCTCTGAGTGAGAATTTTGCAGTCCACTATTATTCCTTGAAATGAATTAAATAGTATCAGGACTCAGACATACGATCTCTTATCCTCGAAGTCCCCTTTTTTGTTTTCAGGCTAGGATTATTCTCAAATGTTTTGGAAAATTTCTAGACGGAATTCGTGAACTTTTTCGTTTTTTAAACAAATCTATTTTTTAATCTCTTTCTGATTATTTTATTTCCTTGGATAGCAAAATTAAAAACCGTGACGTATGATAAATATCAGTTCAAAAATGTATAGAAAAATTAGTTTATTGGTCTAATCGTTAATTTCGATGATATAATTTTGAAAAATTAAAATATGCCGACAGAACATTTAACATTTCGATATGAAGTAATTGATCTATATAAATGTCATTTTGTTCCATGAACTTTCATTGTCTTTCATGCAACTTGAAAACTATCCATCCTCAAGTTAATCAGTACAAACAATTTTCAATGGTTTTATTATGCCACCTAAATAGTTAGACTTTTTTTAATATATTAAAGGTGGTTTTGTGGGCTTTAATTTTGCTGCTGAGTCCTCCTGAGACATATTGTGTCAAACACAAAGTAAAATATTTCATTAAGTTAAATAAAATATATTAAAATTGGAACAACAAATAAAATATAATAAAAAGAGTGGTTTTTAATAAAATTTTATGTATTGAATAAACCTAATGCCAATTAAATAATTAAAAATATTTGAATGGGAGATTAACCCAATCAAGTCAATTAAAGGTAGTGTGTGAGATTTAAAATGTTTAAAACGAACAGTTGAAAGCAGAACTTTTTCTGTCAAGATTTATCTCACCATCGAAGGACAAATACAAATGTTACACATTGGAGGAACTAAGGAATTTCGTAAGCACATAAATAAATGGAACTCTAAAGAACTTTGCCTGGTTAGTATAGTGGGTGGGGTAGGACATTCCAACCAAGTCCAAACACCTTTTGTTGAATATTTAATGATCTATGAGGCCGCTCGTTGTTCTAATGAAACGTGGCCTACTCGCAATTCTTTAATTCTTGACGCTTTTGTTCAATCGCAGTTTTTGACTCTTCGTACTGAGAGCAATACTTTTCGAATTCATCATTTGGTCATTTGGTTGAATCTCATAACATACAGAATTCCTTCATCAATCTTTATATCAATGAATATCAATTTTTTCCAAAAATTTCAATTTTTTAAGAAATCAGAAATATAGCTCTTTAGAATATTGAAAAATAAATCTAGCTTTGAAGTAATAAAGCTTTGCTGTAAAGAACTCTGTCTCTTTTTCTGTGTAAAATACAGTTCCACTGTAAAGAATTGCAAAGTTTCTGTATGCATATCACACCTCCCAAAAATATATATATCTCGAAAATTCATTGTAAAAATTGTTTTTGTAAAAATGTGATTTAGGTACAAAATTTATCGTTCACACTTCCGACATCTCAAACATTGCAATTATTTTGAAAAACTGACTACATCATCCTCTAGAATTACGACCACTTTTAGATAATTACACAGTTAAATGATATATTTCTTATTAGAAGGATTCTACTGTACACTTACACTCCCCTGTTGCTTAAGTTTTATGATGCGGCAATCACGCTAAGTTAGTTTTATGCCCGATATGTGCACGCGTACCGTATTTTGCATTAAATTAAAACCCAGGCAAGATCCCCCCCCCCTGTTAACTTTTCCAAAGAAAAGTAACGGGATAGATAAATAATCTGTTATCAACATAAGCTGTGTAATAACCTGTTATTACAATAGCTTTCAATCTGTTCCCTCAATATAGAAAGGGATTCTAACACGTATTTTTCTTCTATTAAACTCTAGAGACTTTCATATGATATTAATTTATTTGAACACATCTTCTTGTGAATGAACTGTAACTTATGTAAATTAGAATAGAAAAATTGATTGATTAATTGTGTAGAAACATCGTACAGAGCAGCAACATGATGGCTGCTGACAACGGACCTCTTAATTTTGAACCTCGGTCAAGTGCAGAGAATGACACATGAAATGGAACCTACCTCTTCAAATTTCCATACCACGTCAATGGGAGGATTTGGAACCTCGACCAGATCAAACGTACATCAGACCCACAAAACTGCTGATCTATAGTGAGATCAGGGCTCACTAAGTCTCTAAGAAAATAACTCCGAAAGCGAATCCGCGACCATGACCATTAGGCTACTGCGTTGTTTAGAAATATCGAAATGTAGTATATAAGATTGATGAGATAGCAAATACGTTGCAAAAGTTTGATGTAAGGATTATAATAGAGAGGGAAAGATGTGAGAAAGATTGATTTTAGTAGATAGAGAGAGAAATTCTACGGTAATTGATACTGAAGACTGACTGGACTTAACCCATCCAGAGAATTATTTCAGTTATATAAAAATTTTAGATACTCTTCGGTTTCGAACGCGTGCAGAAACTTATTTCATATGCATAATATTATAGATATTTAATTTGAATATTCGAAGTTTCGAATAAAACCACTTTGATTCCCTTCATTGCCTGATTATTTAACTATTGAATGAACTTTATTTATTAATGATGGTACAGTTAAATGAGAGAAAGGAAACCGAACATTACGAATGTACTCCTGATTCAGGTTACAATATATTAATAATTTTAAATTTCCTCATATTTCTTAACTCTCCTCTATAAATTTCATAAAGATCCTATTAAACTTAAAACTGTTACTATAACGGCTTTAATACTTACATTATTGCAACAGGCAAAATTTTATAAAAACTCTATTTATGGTATTGATAATACAATTTTTTTAAAAATAGTTATGAAATTATTAAATATTTTTATGTTAAAAAGATTTACTCAAAACATAGTTATGATTTTGAAGATTTGCTTAATTTGATAGATAATGGAGATTTAATTGAAGTTCTTATTAATTTTAAAAAGTTAAAAATTATTAGTTCTATTTCTTACGAAGAATTTCAATTTCTAATTAATTACTTTTAAGAAAATATTACATTTAATGATAAGAGATACAAACAAATTAAAGGCATATCATATCATGGTCTTGCTAGTAACAGTCTTGAAAATATATATGTAGACTGTGGGGTGATGAGATTATAGATCCCGAATCTACTATGGTTTGCTCTTGGTTGTCAAGGGGGTAATTCCGTTTCCGGATCCTGTGTTGTTTTTATAGAAATTCATTGACGATGCTTGCAGTAGTTTTATTTGTTTATTAAATGGAGAGATGAAGGCTGAAAATATATTTACAATAGGAGATGATGAATTGATCAATTTATTGGAGCAAAATAGATGGCTGCCTCATATAACCCATATTGGCAAAGGGCGCTGGAATGCGCTCGGGTGTTTGGAGTTTACTTCCGACGAGGGTAATGCGAAGGAGAAGGGAAGCGGAAAGTCGGGGAAAGAGAGAGGGCGAGAACGAAGGGTCACTCAGTTTTGTTCTTGAATAGGTAGCGCTGCATGAGCTATCACATGACGCTGATTCATGGTGCCATCTATCGAGTTTCGGAGGAACTGATTTTACAGTGCAATGGAAAATAAAATTAATTCTTTAATAATTAGCTGTAAAATCCTACATATATTTATACTTCAATAAACAAAATTTTATAGATAGTAATAATTATATTTTGTTAAGATATTCTGAAGAATTAATAATTTTCAAAGTAAATTGAAACCAAATTTTGAACCTGTTTTATGCTTTATCCTTCGTATTTAAAATTAATTCCGACTAATAAAAATTTTCATGAACCAAAATAAGTAAATATTAAATTAAAAACACTGGATCAAAGAATATATAGAAGCATTTATGGTAAAAGAGAAACTGATTTTTTTTGTAAAGTGCCTTTCTTTGAAAGTAATTTAAACCAACGATTTTCAGAACTATTTTATATAATTATATCCTGCACAATACTAGTTATTAGATCTTTAGATATTCAAAATAATTCAAACAAACCTATTAACATATTCTTGAAAGTTGATTATTCGATTAAATTTCTAAAAACCAATTCAAAATAATAAGATTATAAAATTGAAAATTTTCTTTTTACAATATTCTTCTTTTGTTTTTATTAGAGAACTGTATTTTCTTCTGATTTTAACTCTTTTTAATACATTAAATTTTCTTGTAGTTTCTTGTAGTTAGTTGTTTATTGTAATCTTTATTTTTAGAGGTTTTTTTTTTTTTTTTTTAAATATATATATTTTTTTTCTTTTGAAGTTTTTAAATACAACTTTATGATGTAGATGATAGTATTGATTTTTTTAATTATGACTATAAGTTGGAGTTAATTTAATTATGAGTTATAAGTGAATTATGATTGAAAATTATGATGATTGAAAGCACTCTGTGATCCAATACTTAACTATTCTCTTACGTAATCTTCTACTTTTGATCCTTGTTGTAATTATCTTTAGAAAAAAAATTTAATTATTATGAATGTGTAAAAAAGAAAAATCATATGAATTATAAATTTTTTGCAAAAACGTAAAGAATTTATGATGAGGGAAATAATATTTCTATTAAATTACAAAAAAGAGTGTGTGGTAAAGAATTATAAGCTTTTCGTATTAAAGCTCCAGAATATCTTTATTAATATTTACAGCATGTATAGCCCTTTTTTGTGATTATGAAAGAGAGATTATTAATTATTATTTTATTAAAGATTATTATTTTGTGTTTAGTGTGTATAAAATGTTTTCAACGAAAAGAATATTTTTAATACAATGAAACTCAAGATTAGAACATTTTACCCATTGTTATTCTTTTTTACTTTTTAAAATATTATAGTATAGAAGATTTAAATATCGTTTTATTTAAATTTATAAACTGATATATAACGAATTCTATTGAAAATATTTTGTGTTCCTGAATGGTAATGTCGATTTGTTGTTAGAAAACGAGACAATTTCAGGACTAAGCGTAAAGAATGTTGTTGTTAAGTTACAATAAAATACTAGAAGTAGTTTTTGAAAAAATGTTTTTAATCTAAAATTATATTTTTATTTGTAAAAAATTACCTAGTACATATTCACTAAAATTGAAGAACATAACTTCACCTACCTTCAATTTATTTTAAAACTTTTGTTGGAGAGAAATATTACTATTATGTAACATTCTACGTAGAAATATTTTTTCTTTTCAAGTAGCTAGCTGAGTCAAAATGCTTCTCTGGAATTTGTTTATCATTATGGAGGAAGGAAAGATACAAATTAAATTGGATAATGGAATCTACTGATGTTTCTCTTTTCTAATGAACTGTAATACAATTTATCGCTGCTTTAAGTTTAATTATTGAAAGCAGTTGAACTAATAATTTTTTATAGTATTTTTGTGTTTGTGAACATTATTTATTTGTTTCATTAGAATTAAATCAGCAAATATCTGATTTTTTTCAATAGGCAATCCTTTAAAACTCGTACATTAAAATTTCCCTTGTTCAAAATAAGAAGAAATTACAAAAATCTGTATAGGAAAAAAAATTAAGAAAAATTCTAGACTATTTTAAAACTTATATTTTTGGTTTATCTTATATATCTTTATGCGATGACAAACAATAGAACTGTATAAACTGTAACTGTTTATATTACAACAGTAGTTCTATCATGTTTTGAATAGGTATGGAAGCAAATAATAGGATGCGTTTCCAAGATTAATCGCGGAAATAGCTTTGAGGATCTTCATGATAAATTATGTCATTTAACCTATGAATAAAATATTCTGACTGTCAAACAAATTAATTATTTAAAGCAAAACATTTATCAAGACATATAATTCACCAATCTATTCATCTTCGCCTCTCTCTCTTATTTAGATAATATACCAAAGCTACGTTCAGTTATCTTGTATTGAAGACTAACAGAAACACATACATAATTTGGTCAAAATAATATTTTTTTCCGAATATGACTGAAAACGATTAAAACAACTCACAGCAACTCAACAATGCGATGACAAAATATCTCAAATATAAGATTCTTTTTGTAATTTTTTTTTGAACTTCAATTTGCTTTAAAAAAATGATTTGGATTTCAACCTAAATCTTTATCATAGTCTTTTTCAGTTACAAACAAATATTTAAAATAAAAAAACAAGCATCTACTTTACTTACTATAATTGAGAATTTTCCCAAAATTCATTTGATATGTATATCTTACTTATATTTTTTGAGAATTATAACAGTAAAAAATTTAAAATCTTGAATGTATATATGTTTGTTTATTTTCATTTATTGGTATAGCGTTAATCTTTTCTTAACCAGAATTATGTGTGTATGAATTTCTTTTAATAAAAAGGGATGGATACAAATTTTACTCAACGTAAAGTAACTATTAAAAGTAAATACTTTTTTAAATCAACATTTGAATTAGTTTAAACATATAAGTGTTGAATTCTTAAATATTTTTTTCTTCGAAATATTATATTTAAGCAGGAATAGTTTAAAAAAAGGAATTGATTAGTATCGAAGCATTTTACAAATATTTATGTTTATTTTTGAATTATATTTATTATATAATGAATTATAAAAGTAATCTATCTTCTAGTTTAATTTAATTTTTATAAAATAAACCTTTTCATTCTTAATACATTGAAGTATACACCTTTTATAAATAAAAAAAAGTGAAATTAATTTTTTCATGCTTCATTTCAGGAAATGGGTTACACTCCGTTGATGTATTCTGTGAAAGACAATCGAGTATTCGTAGCCGAACGCTTTTTGGATATGGGGATGGATATTAACATCAAAGGCAAAGTAAGTACACGAAAGCCTTTTCTTTCTTGAATTGCATCCAAACTTGATCAATAAAGTGTATTTTTTGTCACATTTTTCAAAACCTTTAATCGCTGTTACACTTTGTTTTGAATGTATTTAAAATGCTTATATTAATATATCTTGAAGGTCAAGAGATTTCGCAGAAAAGGTAGTAAGTCAAAAAATTTCACGGAAACAGCTATGACCCTTTCTCAAAATTAATTTTATGCCAACTAGTTTAACTTTTACTTTGCTACTAGTTAAAGTAAGTTTTTCTTATTTTACTATGAACTAAGTTAAGGAAATGAATTCTTGTGAAATTATGTTTATCAAATTGGTACTTTTTTCAAATAGCGAATTTTATAACAGTAAAAACCTAACAAAGGAATTTCTTTGTAAATTTAGGATTTCTTTTTCAAATATTTTGCTTTATTTATTTCCTAAAAGAAGATGAGGGAACAAGTAATTAAAAAGTTTCATTCAAAATAAATTAATATAAGCCATAGAAAAATTTGGAATAGTTATGAGTTCCTAAGAGAACGTTTTCCCCAGTTTTTCCTACGTAAGCTAATGATTTTGATATTTCTATTTTTCTACATTGTTACAAACTTTAAAAAGGGAGAAAGGTTACTTTTTTCAGTTTATTAAGATTATTAGAATAACACCATTAACCCTTTCTTAGTTGGCGTTGCACGTCACAAATTCAGCCTTTTAGTTCCCGTACGATCGGCGTTAGCATTTCATGCGACTAGAAGCAAAATTGCATCGTCGAAAGTGAATTCATCGCTACTTATTATCTCGTTATATGCCGAGATCGTTTTTGTATATCTGTATCAAGCAGCGAACTTAAAATTTGTTAGAACTTATACGAAATGACTGTTCAAGATATTTTTCATATTCATTACCAAGAATTTTTCCGCACAAAGAAATAAAGGGTACTAAATAATCTACTAAAAAAGCTACTAAAGCTACTAAAATAATCAGGAATAAAGGGTTTCAATACGGCTTTTACACCCCGATAGTCAAGAAATATTGTAAAGATGATTTCACGGAAAGGTTGTAAAACCATTTTAAAAGTCTCCTTTTTACACATATCTTTAATAATTTTTTACGTATATATTTATCTTAAATACTCAGAATAATAGATTTGATAAATATAATATAAGAGAGTATTTTGTTTTAATTCGAAATGTGAGTGCATTGCAGGGAGAACTGGAGATCAATTAAAGGGATGTCCCAAACATTGCGATAAATAGAATCAACAAAAATTACTCTTTGACAAAAACATTTTATAATCTTTTTGTAACATATATTAATTTTCAGCAATAAAAAATACTTTTTTGTGGTTGGAAATTCAAAAAATAAGTAAATGAATAAAAAAATCCAACCGAGGAGGGGTTAAGAAAACTGTAGAATTACTTAAGATCTATAGAATTACTTTTTCATGCAATAGTGAATACCATAATAAAAATTATTTCTTAAAAATTCAACTTCACTTTTTAAATTAAAATTTGATTTGCAAAGTCTAATAGTCCGGTACAAGTGATTTGTGAAGCAATTATCTCAAGGACAAAATTTATCTGTAACTGGAAATATATTTGATGGGAATGCTAAAAATACCATTATTTTACCCTTGCATCCAGTCATTAAGTTCCAATGAATTACAACAGAAACTTAATGAAGAAGAATAACGAAGAGTTACTTTTTCATTAAGGTCATTAAAGGTCAGTAACCTTTACCTGGTCAAGGTATATCAAAAATAACTTCGGATCAACAATCTCATTCGATTTAATGAACGATTAAGCGAATGCATGTGCTTAGCCTTCACTGGAAAGTCGAATTGGATCAATGCTCTTTATGTGGC
>BMAW01013678.1:9770-23822 GCA_019974015.1 Nephila pilipes
CACTTCATTACCACTATTCCAGTATATCTCAAAGAATTTCGATTGAGTTAAAATCCGGGCTTTTTGTAGCCTATTCATGTGGTAAAATAAGTCCTCATGTCCTCTGCACCAGCTCTGAATAATTTGTGTCTGGTGGATTTTGGCATTATCGTCCTGGAACAGGCGTCGGCAATCTATGTCACACGGTACAATTCTCAGAGATGTCTACAAAGTTATCAGATAACGGTAAATCGCCCTGTATCTCCCATCTGCGCCTCACGCAAATTCTCTCCTTCAATTCTATTATTCACCAGTATGGAGTATGATTTTAGTCGAAAGTAGAATTTAGTTCGATGTTTATCGTTTGATATAGGTTATTTTTAACTTTACGACACGATTTTAGTTTTACCAGGAAAACTTGCATATTATTTGTTTAATTATTGGGACAGTTCATACCTTATATACTTAATTAAATTCTCAAGAACAAAAAGAAAGCTTGAGGTTCACGGTTTTCAAGATTTTCGGATGAAAAATAAGTATTCGTACAAAAAAAAGAGGGTGCTGTGTGTTTGCTATGTACCAAAGTGTCGTATGTCGCAACCAAGTGTACAAAGACAAACTAAACATCAGTTCACAATTAAGAATTCCGATAAGAAATGTGAAATTTTAGAAAGAGCTGTTACTGAATATAAGAAACAAGTTACATTTTATTTTTGGTCAAAAATGGGAACCAAACTTACAGCGATCGAAGGCAATTTCGTAATTTCTCATTGTATAGCTGCCAAAGGCCAAATGTGGAATATATGGTTCACACATTTTTAAAAATTGTTGAAATATTGTTCACTGATTTAAACAATCTCATGAAGCAATAACGGCTTCTGCATAAACTTTTGAAATATGAATTACTCGCACACACACACCAAATGGCAGAAAATGAAACATCAAAACAGAATTTTGGATTTTGTTACTCTTGCTGAAAGTACCGATGTGAATGTTATACGTGTCTTCCAATAATTGCATGAAATTGGGAAAATATCAAGTTTATGTACAATTTTGGAGTTTGATTTCTTTGTCTAGGAAAATTAAGGGACAAAATATTCTTTCTTCATTTATAAATTATTTTGAAAGTAAATTCATTAATATATAAATAAAATGTTGTATGCAGCTGCTGATGGCACTTAAGCAATTTTTGTTAGGAGAGAGGATTTGTCAAACTTCTTGAAAATCGTATTAGACATAAATATTGTATTTAAATTGCATAATGAATCAAGAAATTTTATTTGCTAAAATTTCGTTTTTCCGTTTTCTTTATTTCTGTTATGAACAGTGTTGTTAAAATGATTGATTTCACAGTGTCTCATTCTTTAATGGTACACAGGAAATTTAAACATCTTTAAAATAAATGGAAAGTGAGTTTATAGATTTCCTTTTATAAAGCCATGCCCATTAGATTTGTCGACGTAACGTCTTTAATAAGTTTATTTCATTTATAGATTACATTACATTTTTTCTTAATGAGAAAGAATAATATTTCTCCGAATTGCACGATAAAAATTGGTTATGCAAATTGATGTTTCTGACTGATACAACTAAAAATCTCAATGAACTAAACTTAGGATTGCAAGGAAAGAACAAAAGAATGCTTGAACTTTTTGAATACTGGAAAGGTTTTTCTTTAAAATAAAATATAATTTCCTGTGATATTAATACTAGTACCTAAAATACTTCTCATATATTAAAGCATTTATAAATACATCGACCATAAACAAAAATTAACTTCAAATTTACGTAAAAACACATAGAGAAGAATTTTGCAAAAGATGCATACACTTAAAACTTGTATGCCTCTATCTTTCTTCCTAATCAAACCAGATTTAGTAGACCCATTAATAATACCATTCGATTTGAGAACTTTTGAGTCGATAGAAGTTTTATTACTTTGAAACAGAAGAACTTATAGATCGAACATCTTCAGAATCTCTGAATTTTATGGAATTACGAAAAACTTTGAAAGATATAACTCTCCCGCTATATCGACAGCTATTTTAAATAGCTGGATATCATTGCTGGGGAGATTCAATTGTTTGAAGATAATTGCATATGCTCTGCTTTCCGCTTTCGACTGTGCACGTCTATGTGAAAACAAATCTCTTCTCGTATTTAATATATTTTGAGTACTCAAAGAAGTTTTTTCACAATTGAAAATTTAGTATCACGAATGAAATCGAAAGTCACAAATTATAACCCTGATATTGTGAAATTAAGCAGAGCGGTGCTGGGTTCACATTAAAATTTTAATTTCTTATTTAACTATATTGAAGGGATGCTTATGTTTTATGTTTACTTTTTATTTTAAGAAGTTTATGTTTAAAATATACATGATACATAATATTGTATAATTTTAAATTTAATTATGTTTAAGGAATAGTTATATTTATGTTGTTTATTTTTATGTTAATACATATCTTCAAATGATGCCTGATTAATATATAATAAAACTCTAAATCTGTATTCTTGACCTCTACCCCTTATCTCTACATGCATTGCCATTGGAATGGAATTGTTTCAAATATCTCCTACTGGGCGGCATCCTGGATTATACTGATAGATTGGTTTGGCACACCACAGCTATAAGAATGCCAATTCTTGTCCTGATATATGTTATTTTCAGTAGGAAAAAATCCATTGATGACTAATATGCTTCATCACTTGGTCATAAAACATATTTATTAAATCTAGCGATTCCATTTTACTGTCGTATAATGTTGCAAATCTCAGACCATACCCATTGAAGCAATCGCATATCATATTACTTCTTCAATTTCCTGCACAGTGGGCATTGTGCATGGAGGGTAGACTGATTCGTAAGGTTTCATTTTTATCTTGATGGGTGCATAAAAATAAAAATAGAACCTTATGGCACCCATCGTTTTGAAATAGACTGAAGCTTGATTCATCAGATTACGAGACATTTCTCCACTGCTCATTAATACAATATTTATGTTGTTTGACAGATTTGACATAAATCAACTTCTCTATGCTATAAGTCATTGGTAAAATGAATGTTTTGATATATATATTAGTTAAAAAAACGTTCGCTTAACATTCACAGCTAAAGACATATTACAAAAGAAAAAAATGTGCAGAAAAGATCGGGGGTTTTCAGTAATAATGATTCGTTTAAAACTCTCAAATTTCATTTGATTTATGTTTAAATATAGAAATAAGCTATGTATGTACATTATTTTAATTTTTTATTCCAAAAGATGGACATTTATTTATGCGTGACAACAATGACAAATTATTTTAATAAATTTAAAAATGAGGTGCATTTTTTAAAGATAAATTTTTGTTTGTTATACACACATGTTTAAGATTATTCAGCAGAATTTAATGAAGATTAATAAAAAATTATAGATTTCACCAATTTCATTTTCTTATCCCCTTAAAACATCCTCTCCTAATGTTAAGGAATAAGAGCTAAATAAGGATTATTTTTTTAGTAAGATATAGCTTTCAAAGTTAATCTTAGATAACAAAATAAAAATCTGTATTATTAATCATTCTGTGTATAAATAATCATTCTACTCAGAGACAGAGAATTAAAAACAAGTATATTTTTATATGTCTTTTGTTTATTTCAAACAAATTACCAAACCGTAAGAAATGTATTAGAATATTTCTAGTTAAAAATATAGAGAAATGGTAAAAATTAGTGTTTGAATTCTTGGCAGATGTTAAGGTATCCGCCTACCTTTAAAGAATATTTTTTTTAAAAAATTAAAAAATAACTTTTTATATGCATTATACTATAGCATATGGATAAAAACTTTAAGTAATTTGTAAAATAGACATAAATTTTAAGAAATTTAAATATTTTATCTAAAAAAATACATAAAAATAGCATTAAAATGACAATTGTACAAAACACCAAAACTAAAATTTAAATGGAGATATTTCAATTCTTTAAATTTTATTACAATGAATTGTAAATAATTTAGGACTTATTTCTCTCTCACAATTTTGACTCTGATAATGAATAATTTATAAGATATCGTACTTTAACATACCGAAACACCGCAAAAATTCGAGATATTTTTTATCAACGATAAAATACAAAAAATGGAATTATAACAATAGATGATTTTAAAATCCTATATTCAGTTTAATAGAGTATTCCATGAAAGTTTCATAACATTATATGCATAACTTTTTTCAGTATAATGTTTTGCGCTGAAGCAAAATATGAAAATCTTGATTTTGAGAAAAAGCTAAAAATACATTTCAACCCAAAAACTTACCTAATTGATTAAATCTTTAACATTTAAAGCCCCTGATTTGTAAACTACTTCATTTTTATTACATAAATAAGTTTTTATCTTCTTTCTGATTGCCTTTAAAACTTTCCTACGCTTATATACAACTGGTGTTGCATGAAGCTTCGAATAGCTGATTCGATTTAAATCCAACTTCTTATATCCCTTTACAGTGAAGTAGCCAGGAGTTTCAATGTTAATCTTATTTAAGATTTTTAAGCAGCCTTGATATATTTCGTTAAATTATATAACTGCATCATATGTACTCAATTTTCCAATTTTCAAACGAACAAAAATTTCTTTTGTTTCACCAAAATTTCACACCATTAAAAGATTCATTGGTACTTTGGGTCTTCGGAAATTCATCTTACATGTAGCAAGATATTTTAATGCTCAAATTATGTAAATTATCAATGTAAACAAACATTAAAGTTCCATTTCCGGTACGGAATGCTACTTCCGGTTCTAAAAAAATGACATAGACTATATTTAAAATGCTTATAACTCAAGTTCTAAGTAAGATAGAAACAAAATTGTGAAACTATTCTGGAAAGCTAACAAATTGGGCTTTAATAATCAACTGTAAATAAAAAAAAATCAACTTTTTGGCCATTTTAAAGGTAGGCGGATACTTTAAATAAAGTATGCTCTCCAGAAATAGCTTTGGTACAATAGTTGTACACATAATTTGTCATTGCATCTTTCTTAGATGTACAGGAAGTACAATTTTTGCCTTTGTTTTGCCGCTCTTCAATATTCAAAATACCTTCAATATTTGGTGTAACTTCTGGAAGGAATGCATCTGCGTTTTCGTGTTTAAATCTTAAGCTTTCATTTTCATTTTGCAGATGTGGTGCTTATGTGCACTTAAAAAGTTCACTGAATTTAAAAAATTCACTTAATTGAAAAGGTGCTGTGAGTGAGATGGTACGAGCACAGCGGTAGCTCTGTAATTTGCAAAACTGGAAGAGATCGGTAGTCTATTTGACGAAAAATTTAGTTATCTAGAGTTAATAGTATATTTTGTCTTCTTCATTCTATTATAAAAGCATATTTTATTACATAGCTTTCTCTTCGATTCTATTCATTTTTGCTCTAACTCAAAATGTGTTTCGAGTTTTAACTGACTGTACATTTAAAACTAAACACGTTCGAAGTGACAAAGTATTACACATGTCAAAAACCAATGTTCCCCCTTAAGCTTTTTGTGTGACATTTAAAATGAGTGTTTCACAGTACTCAAAATTTTAGTGTAAATATATGTCAAATATAACACAGACAAAATATGTTTCATGCAAATTTATATCCTTTCCAAAAAGAGATAAGACATTTTAGTACTTTTCCCTGAAGGTTTGAAACGTGTTTATTAATAGCAAAAAAAAAAAAAAAAAAATGAAATCGCACTCATATTGAAAAATTGTCACATGAAAAGAAATATAACTAATTGTTATTTTATAACACAAAAATATAGTAATAATAGTTATAACAAGAATGTTACGAAATTCCATCGTATGAAATGAATTTTTAAGAAAATCCTTCAAACAACACAATAGATGAACCATTTATTGTGAAATTTACACAAATGTATAATTCACACAAATCTGTTTCGCATAAACCTTCCAATGTATTTATATTGAATATATTCCGATTATGTGTACCCTCTACAGAATTCTAATTTATTGTGATGTAGCGAGAAATTTTTGATCTATTGTCTTAAATGGTACCTAATTGAAAAACGTTACACAAATAACAGTAAAATTAGTAATGCCCTCCTAATTAAATTACTTTAGTCTTGCATTTGACATTACTTTAACCAACTCTTAATAATAATCTTTTCATAACTATAACTTAACATTCTAATAACAAAATAATCATATATCCGATACAAAGAAGTTATGTAATTATAAATCATACACAGAATTCTAATTTACTGTGATGCAGTATGAAATTTTTTATCAATTGTCTGAAGTGGTACTTAATTAAAAAAATTATTCGTTAATATTAGATTTAAATAACGTTTTACATCATTATGAAGAAGAATGTTATTTACTATTTAACCACGTGAATTATTAATGACTAGCTTATCAAAAATTCATCATTTATTTTAACTGTATTCTGGCATTTGAAAATGTTTTAACAGATTTTAATAATAATATTTTCATAACCATAAATGTCATTGTGCTAATAACACAATAATTATATGCTTCATAGAAAGAAGTTACATAATTATATTTCATATATAGTTCTCGAAGATGTTGCACAGATTTTGGACTTGTTTTTTTTTTATCACAATTATTATTTTTAATTTCAAATGTCTATGAGAATGGTCACCTTTCCATTCATTAAAAATCTATTGCTTCAAAGTTGAAGAAACTCCCAAAGTTATTTCCTAAATGTTCGGGGTAAAATATCGAAACTCATTTTCAGGGATAATGGGAAAAGAATCAGTGGGGATTTCAGAGGTTTATCAAGTTCGTTCAATACCCTGGATCAAATAGTCAAAATCGCGATCAAAATAATATACTTTAATTCACTTCTAAAATGCTAAAATGATACTGCCACAAATTAAATAATCATGGTAAAAAAAACATTAATTTGTGTATTAAAACGTTGTTGATTTTAAAAGTAAAATTTCGCACTATTGATATGTAAGAAATTTATAATTTAGAATATTTATCTTTCATTAGTTTTTGTAAAGTGGTAATGTTGCCTATAATTTAGTTATCATGTGATTTTTTTTTCATAAATAAATCAAAGAAAATAGTACAATGTTTAGAAGTGTTTTATACTTAACACACATGAAATAACTCTCGTGCACTACAGTACTCGAGAAAACATTCTGAATTAAATGAACCTAATATTAAAAATTTGGATACTAAAATCCAATACTAAAAATCTTTTCTTTTTTTAAAAATAAAATATGCTTTAATTAAATTCTATTTCCATTTTGAAATACAAATTTCATATCATATTGTTTTCTTTTTATAACAAATATTACTTAAATATTACTATTCTAAATAAGAAGTTAAATTCATTGTTTTTCTATTAAGCTTAAATTCTTAGTTATTTTAGTGAACCTTCGAAGCAACTAAGATAGAATATAAATGAAAGAATTTTCAACCAGCTGTTATTTTAAACTTACTAAAACATATTTAAAATTAGTATGAAAATCTGAGTAAACACATATCAATATTCATACATTATTTCGATTGTTCAGTCCAAGATTAATAATAGAGAACTTTTGCTCCTGTACATTCGGATTAATAAAAAGTTAAAGACATATTTATCTGACAAGGACTGAATTGAAGAAATTCGACTGCATAAGTAGCAGGAAAAAAGTAACCGTAAGATTATCTTACGGTTTTAATCTTTTAAGATTATCTTATCTTTATGATAATCTTTTGGAGATTCCAAACATGTATCAAGAGGAATAACGTTCAAATTTTCTTTATTAAATTTGCAAAGGATAAATTTCGATAATTGCGTCTGAACCAAAGAAATCAAATCTCTTTTAGATATACTACGTGAAAAATATGATGCGTCAACTTACAAGACTAAATGACAAGACGCCTCCTTTTAATGTCAATTTTATTTGACAAAACAATTTCAATTCAGTCGGACAGAATACAGAATAACTAAAACCAAAATGTCTTATATGTCAACTGTGGGTGGCGTCCTTTTCCAAAAATTTGATGTCCCCATTCGATGAAAAGTGTGTAGCTTTCATTCTCAGATGGTGGTTCCTTTCATTCCAAAACGAGCTACCACTTCGGCATAATATTTATTTACAATTCGGTATATAGGTATTAACAAATATAGGAGGCATATAGATATTAACAACTGAAGCAGAAATATTAGAAGACTTTGAAATCCTATAAGATAAACTGCTGTTTGTAGAAAATGCAACACCATGAAGGAATCATCAGAATCAAATGAAATTCGCAGCAAATGTCAATTATAGGATATTATGCAAATTAATAAAGTTTCAGAGCCATCGCGCGTGCGCGGCGCGCGCAGCGCCCTCTGAATTGTTGCTGAAAGCGTATAAATAAAGTGCTGTAGCGGGACGTTGAAAAAAGTCTATGATTATTTGTTAGTGGCAAACGTTTAGTGAGAGCTGAGTATGCCTCCACGACGGAAGAATAAGAAATTCAAGCAACTTACGGAGTTTGAACGAGGGAGGATAATCGGCCTTCGAGAAGGAGGATTTTCCTATCGCGCAATAGCAGCTCGTGTGCAGCGGAACAGTTCCACAGTGATGCGAGTTTGGAAGCAGTGGACCGACGAGCACCGAACAACTCGAAAAACAGGCACTGGACGACAGAAGGTGACGTCAGAGCGCGATGATCGACACCTGCTCCGCATGGCGGTGAATGATCGCACAGCTTCCTCCAGGCAGCTGGCAGCACGTTGGTCTACTGCTACAGGTGTACAATTGTCGGCTTCGTCAATTCGTCGTCGTCTGCTGCGCCGTGGATTGCGTGCAAGGGTGCCTTTATACAGGATTCCCCTCACGGCGAATCATCGACGGCTGCGTCGGCAGTGGGCTCTTGAGCACAGAGACAGGCGAGCTGATTGGCACCAAGTTGTCTTTTCAGATGAATCACGCTTCAATTTGTGGACCCATGATGGCCGTGTTCGTGTTAGACGTTATGCCGGTCAACGCTGCCTTCCTGAGTGTATTATTGAACGACATAGTGGTCGAACACCCGGAGTTATGGTCTGGGGTGCGATTTCGTATCATGGACGATCCAATTTGATACGAATTGAGGGTAATCTCAATAGCAACAGGTACGTCCGTGAAGTGCTACAGCCCGAAGTCGTTCCTTTCCTTCAAGGCATCCCTGGAGCTATCTTTCAGCAGGATAATGCACGCCCACATGTTGCGCGGACTGTTCGAGACTTCTGTTCAGCACAACGCATGCAACTTCTTCCTTGGCCTGCTTATTCACCGGATATGTCGCCTATTGAGCACGTGTGGGATATGGTTGGTCGGCGTCTCGCTCGTGATCCGCGTCCTGCAGTTTCCAAAGACGAACTTTGGTTGCGCATACAAGCGATATGGAATTCTCTTCCTCAAGCAGATATTCAACATCTGTTTGACTCCATGCCACGTCGTATAGCAGCACTTATTGCAGCGCATGGTGGCTGCACCAAATACTGATTTCGGACGCTTAATTTGTTTCTTTTGTTTTGAAAATTTCATCATTTATTTGTATCAGTACAAGTCGTTTCTGCATTAAATTTCATTTGATTCTGATGATTCTTTCATGGTGTTGCATTTTCTACAAACAGCAGTATATTTTCATAAATATATGATTATATTTTCATAAATATGGGTTCTTAATGAAAGTGCTCACAGAACATTCGGTATTGATACAACCTGCAACTTAATAACAGTTTCATTACCTGAAAGGTTATACTAAATTCAATATATCCGAGAAATTTCCTAGAATATTGATAATTATATCAGCAATAGTTACTACACGTTAGTGTAGAATAACTATCTTTCATGAATCAGATAATGAACATAAAATTATAGTACACGATGATGTAAAAAATAAGTATTCTATAAAATTCTATTATTCTGTGATATCAACCACATAAACTATAACGTAAAAAATTACACCAAGCTTATAAAATTTTTGAAAATTGGGGAACAAAATTAATTCAAAGAATACGTAGGAAAAATAGCATAGAATTTAATATTTGAAAATTTTCCTTCAAAAATGATTTAATAATTTGCTTAGCGATATCGAAATAAAATTTAATATAATGTAACTAAATATATAAAGAACTAAATTGTTCATTTAATATTAAATAATACTTGTTCTGAATCTGCTTTAAAAATTAATGTCCCACTTCCCAAACAATATTAATTAAGTTTGCATAGGCTTTTCCTATTAAAATTTCGATCTTGGAGTTTGTCTTACTTCAAAAAGCTACACATTCATTCGAAAAGTTGTATGTAATTGAATATAGTAATACATGAGCAAAAAAGTATCTGCATAGATACTCAAAAGCAATAAAAAGAAAGAAAAACGTGCAATTCGTGTGTCCGACGATCATATAATATTAAAATAAATAAATGTTTTGTAATATATTCTTGTAATTTGAATTTCTTACAAAATTGAAGCACAAAGAGTGTAAAGTCTTATATAATGCTAAAATAAATCAAACTAAATGACCAATAGTTTTAATATAAATACAAGTTTTAATTTAAAACAAATGCTTTGATGTATATATTTACTAATAAAAATCAGAAACTGATTAATACCTTAAAATCATTAATTGTAAGCAAAGATATTGGAAAAAAGGAACAGATTTGATATAATTTAATATAATTCAATAAACACTGAAGTTTTTAAACATGTTAATTTATAACTTGTCTTCTAACTTATTAACATTATTTAAGGTACGATTATTTAAAAATATCATTGAAAGATTTTTTTTTTTCATATTTAAAGTTTTTAAATCTATTCTGATAATTTCAAGTACACTGGCATTTAAAAATTCAGATGCAGTCAATCTTTGAATTTAATTTGAAAAGAAATTGATTTAAAAACAGGATAGTTGAAGAATTGAGTTTTATACAGTTAGTTACAAAATTCTAACACTAAACGCAATTTACAAATAAAATATTGCAGCTTATTCAAAAGTCAACTGTTCCTGGAAAATTAATCACAAGTTTCTGTGGTGAAAAATAAATAAATTAGCTTGAAAAATAAAGAATATATCTTTCTTTATTACTGTTTGGCGGCATCGATTTTTGAACCAGCCAATAAAGTTGTTAGACATGAGAAAGACATGCAACGCTTATATATGCAACAATTCATGTTCTAATTCTTTTAATGTTCTCGGAAGCGGACTTCTAGCAACCACTTGTCTTCCGAGGTAAACCCTTAATAATTTTATTGAAGCGTTTCTGAAGCTTATGTAGCCCGAGGACTCACTATTTCAAAGCTCTTCCTTGTGGACCCCGTCCCAACTTTAAGCTCATAGCACACAGAAGTAACATGGAGTGCGTAAGTTCATAGTGTTACCATCTAATCACTGGTCGAAATTCAGACACGGAAAAAATTTTTAATACTATGTTTATTAGTTATATAAAATATAGATACATGAAAACAAAAATACAAATAATAATAAAAATGTTAAATAATTTTTAAGCAATATGATATAATGTTCTTAAAAATACGTAACAATCACAACAATTATATAAAAATCACAGAATGTAATACTAATAGGTTCCCCTTTTTATTTACTGCCTTAAAAATATTTTTTATTTCTCTTCGGTTCTTGTCTTTTTACTGTCTTTTTTGGAACTGTTTGCACCCATTTTTTTAAATAATTTTTCTTCCCCAATAATGGCTATGTCAGCCCCCAGGGGCTCGCAAATCACAATTTAAGAACATTTGCTCTATGAGATTAAGGCACGGAAATGGAACGGACTATCCCATTCTCTGTAAGCCGATATCCTCCAGATTATGATCAAAAAGCCTGGGCTCCATGAGACCGACATTATCATCCTGTGACACAATGGCTTAGTTACTTATGATGTGATCTATACATTTCATTCAGTAATGAGTCACTTAAGGAATCAGACAGTGTAATCATTAAGTTACATTCACCCTTATCCAATCAAAAGTCAAAATAGATATTACGAATGTGAATTTGAAACCTTCTCGAGTTCTACACTAAATATTAAATGAAAATTCTACTTATTGTTAAAAGAAGGTAGATTCGATTTAGGAACAGTTATGCTGGATTTAATTCCAATATCACTACCAAAAACCCATTTACGCTCATGACACGAAATGTCGTACGTATTAATGGCTCTCTCTTTCTAAATAATCTCTACTTACAAACACTTTTAATCTATCTTACCGTTCTCTCTTATTCACCAAACTTCAATATACAACGGAGAATTTACCTATGTCACGGTTTACTCACAAGTTCAAGTTCTCAAATAAAATAATATCATACAGAATCCCATAATCTTGCTTTAACTATGCGTGAGAACCCCATTACAATATATCAGAAGGAATTCATCGCCAATAGAACCAACATACTGCGAGACGTATAGAACAAGAATCTCATTGCGGTATAACACGACAGCTAGAGTTCTACCAAGTAAAACTTGCAGGTTAGTGTTACCACCTAGATAGATTCCATCCTAAAGCATAATTTTACATTCGCTATAAAAGTCTTTCAACAATTTTAGTTTGTTAGTATCAAGTGTCTTGTTCTAAAAAGATCATCAATTAATATGAATTGTAATCCAATGTAAACCGGAATTTGCTCATGATAAAGGCTAGCCCACGTAGTTGTCTTGTTCAGGTAATGTTCTCTCTTGCTCAGCGTTAAAGGGCAATATTTTGCTAATGATTACAAAGAATGCACATAAGATGTCGTCTTGAAAAAGGGGTTGTAGTCCGAGGGTATCTCACAACTGTCCTTTTTGATATAGTGAATTTTTGGATTCAAAATGATTCCCGAAACTTTGAACACTAAAATGTTTTGCAACATCAGCTTCAGATAATTCCATTTTCACCTACCCGGGTATACAACCTCTTCTAGACTTGAAAAATTATATCTTAATAACAACAATTATGAAAATCGAAAAAGTTTAAAACATTCTGCACAAATTACAAAAAAATTGTAATTTGTGCAGAATTCATTATTACAAAAAAATTGTGATAATGGTAGTTGCCTACAACTTTTATCATACAATTGTCATTTTTTTAAAAAATTAATGGTGGGTACAATTACTTCGTATTATATTATTGAATCATTCACATAAATCACATTCGTTACCTTTAATTTCAATCTTGTAATTATGAGAGTTAAGAAACTGGTAATACATATACTTTAATCAGAATATAATCATTAATCTGAATTATTGATCAATTCCATCAATTCACGGGATTTTTATTTTTATAAGTTAGCTATTTTTTGCAATAAAAAGATAGTAAAAAAGTACCGGAAAACAAGTGCAAAAAATATTTAATGGACAAAAAAAAATCAAAAAAATAAATTTCCACGATTCTTTGAATACAAAAGTTTCTTTCAGAATATAATTTGTTATTCTTTAAAAGAATGGTCGCTGGATTTTTTCAGACTGTGTGGTAACCAGAATTACATTTTTTCTTCTTCTTAAAAAATTGAATAAAAATAATTAGCGTAAAAACTATTGTAATTCATTTTCGAAATCGGATGCCTTAAAAATATTTTTATTCCTCTTCGGTTCTTGTCTTTTTCCATACATTCTTAATATATACCTTTTTAATTTATACATATATACTTGGCATACATTTTTAATCTTTAATCAACGTCATTAGTTTTTTGGATTAATTATCAACAGCAATTTAAAATGATTTAAAGAAATATATGGTTTTTTGAAAGTTTAATTCTTATTTCGCACACACAAAAAGAAATTTTTTAAGAATAAATTTCTTTTTCCAATCCCAAAGGTACTAGCCTTGACGGTATTATATTTTTGTTTTTCGCTCGGTCATTAATATCGATTGTATTATTTAACGGATTTACATAATATTAAATATATATATGTAGGATTTTCCATCCAATTGTTATTAAGCAATTAATTTTATTTTTTCAATCTACTGTAAAACCAGTTCCTCCGATACTCAATAGATGTCGCCACGATTCAAGAGTCATGTGATAAGCTCATGCAGCGCCACCTATCCGAGAATAAAACTAAGTGACGCTCGTTTTCGCGCTCTTTTTTGCCGCCACT
>BMAW01013678.1:28970-99199 GCA_019974015.1 Nephila pilipes
TAACTTCGGGGGTGAATTCTTTCATGGAGTCGTATCGGAAAGCATATATATGAAAACCGTGTAGTATTTTTTTTGTGTTTGAAAAGTTTTGTTAACAGTAATTGTTGATTTTTACTTGCAATTTTTACGACTTGATAATTAATTTATTCTGTATTTTTTTTGTAGTCTTTAAAAGAATTTCAAAACCATTTCTTATTAAATGTAACGCAATATTAACATAAGGAAGGAGTACATTTACATAAAAGATTGCAAAAAATGTTAAAAGAAAAAACTAAAGAGGGAAAATTTTAAAAAGTGATAAAATTAAACTCTATGTCATTGGTATAAAATTACTCTTAATAAAATTCAAAGAAAATTCTACTTTTAAACAATTTATTCTGAAAGTTATTCAGATTAATGTAAATATCCTATACTCTAGTCTCGTCTAACTTATCTTAAATGTACCTTAACCTATATAAAATAAATATCTTTTATTCCATGTAATACAAAAAGTTTTACTACTTTCTATTTTTGAAAATAGATCTAAAAATTCCATTCCAATTATATTAAGATTAGTTTGACTCATATTTTAATTCTCTGGATAAAAAGATATGGAAGGCTTAGTACATTTATTATTATTAAAGAAAACGACATCTTGAATATATCTAAATATATTAAGGCAGTTATATTCAGGAAATATCACCTTCATAAAAATGTAAATGAATAATTTTTTGCAGGACTTCATTTAATGTCTTTGTTAAAACATTGAAAAATATATAATTTTCTTTTAAGGCTAACATAACCAACTAAATTTCTTTCATATGTTAATACTGAAATTCTTATAAATATCTGTTAGAATTAAGACAATACTACATATCAATAGAGTTAAAAAATCCTAACTATCAATTGCATAAATCAGTTTATTTTACGTACATTTGGAAACATCAGTAACACACTAACATACACATTACACACACACACACACACACACACATATATATATATATATATTATAAAGTTATAAATCATATAGAGAATATAAAAATATAAATATTAAGAAATGGAAAATACTGAAATTTTTTAAAAAACATAAGAACTTGTTCCGAAAACAAGAGAATATATTAAATTCTCAAAAACAAGGGAAATATAATATTGGAACAGGCTTTAGATTGATAATCTTGGTTATTGTAATTTCATAGACCGAACTATCCCCACCATCAAAAAATATTGTTAAGAAATGGTTATAACACCAAAAATAAAAACTGAAAAAATTCTGAAAAAAAATTTAAAAAAATTAATAAAATAAAAACATACCGCCCCCCCCCCCCCAAAAAAAAAAAAAAAAAAAATTACAATCCAGAATACAAAGAAATGAAAACAAATTTAAAATTTTAAGAAATATGAAGAAATTTAGTTTAGAAACAAAAGATTTATCCACATCATATATATATGTGTGTATGTATGTATATATTATATAAAGTCGTAATATAAGTCCAGTCGTTTTACTGGTTATGTCAGAAAAGAACGAAACTTACCCGGTTTGAGAGGTTAATGCATGAATTATGAAGATCAAGTGAATTAAGATTTAAGGATAGTTAGGTATTTCATATGGAGAGGAAAAGTCTTGTAAGGATTATCTTTAAGACTTCAGTAGCATGAGGAAATGCTGAATCTTGCACTTTCTTCTCATGTTTGAATACATTAAGATATTAAATGGAATTGTATCAAGGAATAACTAAAGAGAACTCCTTATTGGGATTGTTAAATTTGGGGAAATCAGGAATTAAACTAAATTTGATTGTAAGATTTATTACATACACACACACAGGTATATATATATATATATATATATATATATATATATATATAAATATATATATATTATTTTAAGCAATGTAAAATATTTCTTTTTTATAAAATGTCTACTCATATTTGAATGTAAATGTGAAATTTGACTAATGAAATTCTGAATACAATGGGGAGAAAAAGAAGAATGTCCTTTAAAATATATATATTACAATATTCTTCTGAAAATTTGTAATAAAAATATTTTAGTTATAAAACTTTTAAATAAATTTTCAAATTAATTAATTAACCACGAAGTAATTTCTTTATTATCTAATAAAAATGTAACTTTAATATAGTCAGATTTTCAAGAGAAATTTAAATCACCTTAGCATATTTTAGAAGCAAAGATATCAGAGAAAATTGCATGTTATCATAACGGCAAGCTTATGATATATATTGATTTCTTGAAATATTAATTGCACTAAAAACTACAAAATAGACCTATTTTATCCATTTTTGTTCGTAATGAGAGATATTTAGTACAGTTTCTCTACTTATTTTTTCTTTTTTAGTTTCCCATATCCTCTTCAAAAAATTACTGATTAAATGATTTTATTTTTGAATGACATTTGTAAAAACTGTATCTCTCATAATAAATTTTGTAAACAAATTATTAAATGAAAAAAAAAATAGTCTAAACTTATTGTTAAAAAAAGTTAAAAGTATAATCTTGTATCAGTTCGATTACGTAATTTATATTAAATTATAAAGTTAAACAGTAACGAAATAATAACTATTCTGTTCCCATATTACATATTAAGGTTTATTTTAAACAGAAAAATTATACAAACAAATTTCAGAATAAATAATATTTCTTTGTAAAAGAAATTATTTTACCCAATTCGTGTGATGTATATATAAGAAATTTATATTCATGAGAAATGGAAACTAAAACTATGATATATTTACTTAAAATCATTTATACAATAGCACATATATAATTATAAAGTAAATAAATTCAATGCTAGTTAGAAGATAAAATGGATATCAATTACTCTTATTATTTAAAATGTTGAATTCAATTTATTTTCGAAGAGAAACATAAGTTTGAATAAAAGGAAACTATAAAAACTTTACTAACGATTCATAGTTGTTCTGAAAATCAATTTATAGCGTGCTTTAATATACAAGATAAAATTCGTTCTACGAAATATGATTTTCAATTTCAATCGGTTTGTTTTACAGAGAAATATAATTTTGTGTGCAAACAAATTGTTCAATTCGGCAAACCTTATGTAGTGGTGTTTGCGTTTAAATCATAATAACATGAAGCTTGATTCAATTTATATTTTAAACAATGAAAACAAAAACAAAAAAGATTCATCAATGACAAAAAGAACTAAGACTGCCATTTTGCGTGAAAATGATGTTTCACACAATGAAAGTGTTTGGCAAGTAGGTATAAATGTTACTACTTCTATAGTAAGTAATTTGGTTAGGAAGAAAACAAAACTAGTAAAAAACAAAATAGGTAAAGGAAGATTAAAGTGCAAAAAGGATGAGCTTCAAAATTGAGTACCATCTGAAGCCATCAGATATATCTCGAACGCAGTAATGTTTGTGGTTTCAAGAACAGTAGGAAAGATATCAGAATTTGATCTTAAATCTAGGAGTACATAACTAAAACAATTTTTTAATATACAGCAACATCAGCTAAAAATAGACAAAAGAGTTTGATGGAAAAAAGTAATATACTGACTGTATAAATAAAGATTGAAAACAGATTTTTGGTCCAGATGATAGTAAAATATCCTTATTTAGAAATGAAATACGGAATTGTGTGTGACGTAGAATAGGAGTCACTTCCAGATTACAATGAGTCTAATGTCAAGCATCCTACTACTGTAATAATATAGACACACTGGTTATCAGTTGATATAAAGAAGTTCTGGATACATGTTGATGGAGTAAGAAGCAAATTCACATAGCATTTAAGAATCACATATTATTTCAAGGTCGTAAAAGTATTTTACACAAGCTAAGGTCACAAGCAGCAAAAAAAAAAAAAAAAAAACAAAAAAAAAAAAAAAAAAAAACCAAGAACAGAAACAGTAAGGCATTAATATTACAGAAAACATAGTTTTACATTGGTAAAAAGTGCACATGCTGCAGAAGATGTTCAAAATTTCATACATAAGCTATCTCACAAGCTCCCCATCGGCAACCCTAACATTCTAGAAGATTATATTTTATCTCGGATCACCTAGATAGTAACGAAATACAACTGACTAGGACTCCAACTGATTCAAAGTAGGTCTCGCACAATGATATTCATGATATTAAATATTTTTATTCTTTATTATTACTTCAATTTTACATTAAATGTACTTGTAAGTGAGATACAAATACTTGCATTACATGAGAAAATTAAAAAATAAAAAAAATGTCTACAAATTTAGCTACAACTGTGTATTTAGTTAGATATTTGGAATTCTATTTCAAAAAATTAATTAATTGCTATACAATAAGGGAATAGACTGTTTTAAATAAACAAAATAAAATAAAACTAATTTTAGTTCTTTAGCTACAAATCAAGAACTAATAACTTGAGCCAGAGTGGAAATCGTTTGTGAGTAAGCATTGAATTAAGAAAAATCAGAAAAATTTATGACGAATTCTATTTTTTCTTAAATGTTGATGCAATTTTAAACATATTTAGTGAGTTTCATTAGTAAAAAAATATATTGCGCTCAAAGTATCTGAATAGCTATAAGAATCGAAATGACAAGTTGAGTATCAGAAAATTTTCGAATTTCAAGCACTTTTTCTACGACATCATTGCAGTTAAATATAAAACGTTAATCAGTTTTTTTTATTTGACAATTTTTGCGTTATGCCTCGCAACTTTAAATTCTTACAAGTTAATAAAACTAAATTTTTCCTTTTAAGTGTGAAAAATTAAGGTTTCAGATAATTTCAAGCGAAAGCAATAAAGTAGATCTCAATAGGGTGGAGAATCTTTGGGTAAAATTAGTTTATTATAAGTATGCCCACGAATATCAATTTTCATTGTTGTTGGATTTAAAAACCGTTAAATAGACCCGAGTAGGTTTCCTTTAAAAACTGATTTTGTTCTGGAATTCTTAGCTCAAAGCATACTTAATCGGATATTCGAATTAATTAAGGACAGTGGTATGGTTTCAAAATTTGAACTACATTACATAACACCTTATTCATCCATATATTTTTACTTAACTTTTTCAAAGAAAATTCGTGAACTTTCTATAATGTATCTGTACTGTAATAAATTTCATTTGTGTTTTTATATGTTGATTATTTTCTATGTCTGTGTGTTCATTCCGAAAATTGCAATGTCAATATATTAAGACACATTTATTCTCACTTTATAAATGAGAATAAATTTATGCATATAATATGTAATATTATATGTCCATCATTTATTGATTTTATTGGTCTAGCACCTCTATTATAATTATTATAAAAACACCAGCATATATATGTGTAAGATGTGCTATATACATATTAAGTTTTATATACTCATGAAATAAATGCTCTTTTAGAGATCCATTTTGAGAATCTTTTGCAAATATTCTGATTGAATTTTACAATAATTTGGACATGATTTAAAAGGAGTTTCTAGGTAGATTCTCATGTATACTCCTAAAAAGGCTCTCTTTTAAAAATCCTTAAAAGGATTTGAAAATAAATTCAATTAAATCAATTAAACTGTAATAGTACAGTTTCTTAAATAAATTGGTGAAATGATTGAAGACAAAAAGGATGAGAGAAACATTACATGAATATTTTTCTTGAAATTTAAATAGCATTCGGGTCCATAAATATGAAATTAAAAAACAAGATATAATTTCTTAAAAAATATTAGGTCACCATTGTTAACCTAATTTGTACAGTAATCTATTTTTAAAGAATTAATGTTTATTTTTCCCAAAATAAATTAGCACAGAAAAACATTGTTCACCGATTGAAAACAAAGCACAAAAAATGCAACAATAATACAAATAAATTTAGAGGATCATTGAAACAAAGAAATGTATGATAATGCCATAAAATGTTGAAATATTTTGCTTTGAGAGAAACACCAAGAAGCAAATTTATTGGTATTATCAGCATTATTTAAAAAGAAAAATCCTTTCACAAAAGTTGTATTAAGGTTTTACTTGTTCTTAACTTCATATGAATAAACAACGATTATATATTTCTTTTTGAATTATCCGTCTAAAAATGAGACAAAAGTAAAATTTGCGGTATAACTTTCTGTTATTTCTTACTTGATATTACTAGATAATAAGCTTGTTGTGTAATCTGAGTGCATAAAAAATTTAACTTACTGTTTTTGTATCCTAGATAGAACGTTTTCACTGTTACCTATTTATGCCAAATCATAATTGTACTCCAATACACCACGTAAAATTAAATCACTGTCAAATATGCTGATTTCTTTCTCTACATTGAAAACAAACCGATTTGAGAGCTTTAAATACTCCAAAAACTCCAAATAATTTCTTCGAAATAATTTAAATAATAATGCTATTTTCTTGATGAAGAAATTATAAATTAAGAGAAGAACATTTTCGACCACCCAAATTACAAAAATTAAATTTAGATAATTGAGACGGTAGCAAGGAAATTAATCGCTGTTATAATTGTACAAATTTAATTTTCCGAAGAAACAGAAGAATTTGATAATCTTGAAATGCTCAAGGGTATCTAAGAAAAAGTATTCTGTCGAAATGGTTTTTTTTTTCTATAATAAATGCGAGTTTCTAAGGGAGGAAGCATGAAGAACATTTATTGTTGAGATAAAATACTACACAATGACAATTCAACTATAAAAAAAATCTTACAAAAATTTCGCGATAAATAATTAAAGGATCAGAAAGAAAAATAATAAAACTTAGTCATTAAAATCACTTCTATAAAGAAGTATTAAAAATTAGCTTAGCAACACCGAATGAAATTTACAACTGTGAATGTTATGAAAAATTCTACAAGGAATTATATTTTTAATCAATACTAAATATTATTTATTTTTATATGTTTCAGAAAAAGAATTTTTTATTTCAAACAACGTAATCAAGGCTTGATTCAGGTTTTTAATATTCAAATTTCAAAACAATAGTTTTGTTTTATATCAAGTAGATGATAATTAATCCAAAAGAAACAGTATAGCTTAATTTATGAAATTGCAGGAGCGCGCCAAAAAGTACTTTGTATTTGCATGGATACTTAACACCTATAAAAGATTATGAGATATCTTAGTAAAGCATGTTAAATTATTTGAACACTTTCTGACAAAAACCTGTCGCTCGTCTTGCTTGTCATCTGAAATGTTATTCGAATCAAAAATCTAAATTTTAAATTAAGTTCAAGGACAGATAAAGTAATTAAAATAGTCAATTATGTTTCAAATTAGAGTTTATTAATTCTATAACACCCGATAAGACTCTTAATATCAAATCCTTATCAGTCGGAGATGCTGATACTTACCATTCTTCGTATTCATACCACACCAAATTGAGGACTTAGCACACCCTAAAAGCTCAAAGCTCAAACACCCCAAAGACTCTTTACAGATCAAAATAAATTGTTCAAAAAAATTCAAATAATAATACTGATTTAAATAACAAAGTAGAAAATTCTCTTCACCATTTAAATCCCTTGACTCAAGTGCTATGAACTTCTATAATACAGCTAAGAATACACTTACCGGAAAGATGCAAACAAATCATTAATCAACCAAACAACATTGGTGTTCTAATCTCAACAAATTACGCAAGCAGAAAGAAAATTTCTGCGCACTTCACTTAAGAACATTTTGTATTGTAATGACCTCTTCTATTCAGTTCTCTGTCACTTTTATTCGACTTGATTGTATCTATTCTCTCCAGTTCTTAAGGTTACTTAATTTGAATAATCACGATCCATTTGATTGGAAAGAAGGTGAAACCTAAATCTAAATTCAGAAAAATAACTATTTGTTAGTCAAGGAAAATTTAGCGAATAGCCCAAGTTATAAAACAACATTTTACAAATTTTCTAAATTCTTATATAATGTCGAATATTCCCATTTTGCATATAACAATATAAGAGCAATACATTTTGATACAGCTGTAATTTAGAGCAACTGTTCCTAAATGTTCCAACTGTAAAACCTAAAATGTTCTTACACGAAGGCCTTTCTTTGAAACATCGTGTTTGATAAGTATTCATAAAAGAATAAATGAAGGATATTATGGAAGCAAGGCAAATATTACTTATTTCTATCATATTTCTATCCAATAATTTGTATTATTCCTATTTTACATGTTTTTATTCCAAACAAGAACGTAAGAAATGCAGTGTATTATGAAAGACAAAAATTATTTATATTAACTATCCAAGAATTTTGAAGAAAAGTTAAACAATGTGATGTATAATTTCATCAAAAAAAATGTAAATTTTGTAAAACTTTTTTTTGTATACAAATTATAACCTGATGAGGGCCAAAACTCATTAATTGAAACAAAAAATATCTAAAGAAGGAGATATGGAGATGTATGACAAATGTATATATATATAATGTAAGATATTACAGTAAACAAACTACAATTTTCTATTATGTAAAATTATGCAATGTAATTTATTTTTTTTAAAAATTCAGAATATTATTAACCGACAATGTTCTCTGTAAGACATTTTAATGCTAAAAGAGTTAGAAATTATTGCTGTAAGGTTAAATAATTTATATAATTACACGCATAATCTATATTTTTTCATCAAACACACTAATTCATATCACTTATATTTTTATAAATAAATCGTAACCCAAACGTAGTAAAAATATTTCAGAAACTGTAATGAATTTTCAAAGAAGCGATCCAATGATGTTTTCAACATGTCATTGGATTCAGACGTTCCATTAAGAAAGTAATAAGATTTTCCAAATGAAATTGATTACTGTATTTTTTTCAACAGTGCAAAAACCCGAAAGACCCTTTTTCACTTAAGTAATTAACTTTCAAAGTTGAATGCAAATAATAAGCAAACAAACTTTTGTAATTCACTATCGAAATTGAAAATAAATCATTAACAGCAAAACTTTAAAATGATTTTAAAAAAGATATTTGCTGAAAGTTTCATTCTCAATTCAAGTAGAAATTTTATTGGAATAAATCGGATTTCTTCCTCCTCCCAACATTTATAAAAAAGCCTTATTAATTTTCAATTAATTTATAAACAAGTGACATCGACTATGAAATTTCCCTGATTTGTATAATAATTAGGAGGGGATATTAAAAGGTTTTAATGAGTGCTAAGAAATAACCAAGGTATCCGGAAAAAAATTATTTTTCTACGTATTAATTAATCGTAATGCTCTTAATGTTTTAAACCACAGCTTCAAATATTTATTTGCTTGTTTTCCGAAAACTGTTGATTGAAGTAACTCACACTGCCTTTAAGTTTGAATTACTTTCCTGGATATCGTAAAGCTTTAATTCTTATAAAAATAATCGTGATAGAAGCTTTATTTTTATATTGTGTTCTTCAGAGCTTTCTACATAGTCACCATCTAGAGTTACACACTTCCCGCAGCGTTTCTTGACCTTTCGAAGGCCGTCATTGTAGACCTCAGAAGAGATTTTGAAGTCTCTCCTTTCTACATATTGAGTTATTTCAGTTTATGATTTCTTTAAACTAAATAAATTAATCTTATTAGCTGTAATTTACAAATTATGTACATTAAAATCAATTAATGTGCAACATAAATTTTATCCAGGTACCTAAGTTTTTTCTTAGTAATAATCAAAAACCTTTACGATACACTCTTATACATAACAAAACACTTAATGATGCTTTTATAGCAAAAAAATAACTTAGACTTGAGAATATGAAATTTTACTTCCTTGCTTGAACATAAAATATAAATACAAAAGTATCTTAAATATAAACATGAAAATATATTATGGGAGTTATCAACTAATGCCACTTACGATTTTTACAGTAAGCAAGGTGTTTTGAAACTCATGTGCAAAAATTTAAGGGTTGTTACAAAACATCTAAACAAGCAATTTTCAACATACAAGAGCATAGGTTGGAGCTAGCGGTGAATCACTAGACAGCGCTGTAATGGAAAGCATAAGGCGCTGGTTTTCTCACTCATCGTCATTTATACCGTGGGTTTCCAAGGACATGGCCTGTTCTTGATTAATGCATTTCACCATGCCTCAGGAAATACATGGTAGAAATGACGATGTGTAAGAAAACTTGCGCTTTATTCTTTCTATCACAGCGTCTATCTGCTGTTCACTGCTTCCTCTTCGCCTATGCATTGTAGAATGAAAATTGCTTGGTTAAATGTTTTCTATGAACTTAAACATTTCCCTATAAATTTCCAAACACCCCGTGTGTAACGCCAAAAACAAAATTTAGAAATAAAAGGAGGAAAAAAAACAGAAGAAACATAAAAGACTTTAGTATCACTTTAAAAATACCGAGAATATTTATTTATTTTTTTCAAGTTTTGTTTCCTTTTATTTCCAAGTGATTCGAGAATTCTTGGACAGGAGTTATGCGAAAAAATTCATTTTTGATGGAATTCAACTTCAAAACATATAGCCAGAAGCTGTCTTCGTAACTTGAAGGGGATCATATAAAGATAATAAAAAGAAGACAGTTAAAATTTTAGTTGTTGAATTTTCAAGAACAAATGAAGGAAGGAGAAGAAATGTAAGATCAATTTCCTTGATATACTGCTGAACAGTTGTTAATAGAAAACGAAATGTTTTATGTAATATTATTCATGCAGAAATAATGTTTGTAAATAGAAATTTTGATTGAATCCTAAAATATTGTAAAGCGTAAGAGAATTTTAGAATTCTATATAACTAATTTGAGCGTAATCAACTTTAACAAAATATTCAAATTTTTTAAAAGCTATTATATTAAAATTTCTTCATGTACATAATAAATAAAAAGCTACCAGAAACCAAATTTTAAAATTAAGAGTAAAAGAGTTCATACACAAAAGTGCTTCGAAAATATAAAAGCACTCTTCGTGAGAAAGATACGCCTGAGCGCATTCATCTCTTAACGCTTAAAAATATAAAATATGAACGAACTGTTTTCCCAAATATAACAATGTTAAATGTTTTCTGAAATGTACTAGATCTCATATCTTAAATCATATAGTTCATAACAAAAGATTTAATAGAAAATTTCGATTTCAAATTTGAAGCATTCATCAAATAGATTAAATTCTATGACCTGATACGTAATAGCTGTACGCATAAGTCGACATATTTCGTGTAAATAGATTAATTTTTAAGAACAAGATAAATAAATGAAATGATTTATAAACGAATAGTTGTGATATACACCTTTAAAAGAAATCTCAATTAAAAGTAGTATATTATCCATTTTGAATATGTTATTAACTGAAATAAAAAATAAATATTTGAATAATTTATTAGGTAAATAAATTAAATCTGTAAATAAATTAATTATTCTATCTTTAAATAAATTAAAAGGATAGTACTGCATAATAAATAACAGGAGATAAAAATGCTTTCACGGAAATATTTTTGAACTATTTTAACCTTGGTGTAAGGAAATTAATAGGTAAAACTTTTATATTTTAATATATAAATTTTCATCATCTTAGTAAAAATAGTTAAAAATTCAAATTCAGTGAAAAAATAAAAATAAAATGTTAACAAATGAATTTTAAAAAATAAAATAATCCTTTCTTCAAATAATCATTTCATTTAATCTATATATATATAAGCGAAATACCACTGACTGACTCATCACGATATCTCTAAAACTATACAACCGATTGACTTGAAATTTGGTATAGTTACTCATTTTGCGATGTAGACGCTCACTAAGAATGGATTTTACGGAATTCTTATTCAAAATGTGATTTTCATCCGTTACTCTTTTCTTATCCATAAATTATGTCATTTTTGGCGACTTTATCGCCAAAAATGACATGACCGACGCTAAACGGAATATATTTTTTTTTTATATGTATTCTGTGCATTGCTACCAATTAAGTTTACTTGGCGGGATTTGTGCGAGCGAAATGGAAATAATTTAATATTGAGGCGCTGATGGTGGATTAGCAAGAGCGGGATTTTGAAAAATACTAAAATTTCGACTTCTTACTGAGTAGCGCACACCCAAGACAATCCGCTGAATAGGATGCATTGTAGGTTTATCATATATAATGTAAATGTTGAGCCCCGAAATTCCTACATTTAGAGATTTATCACCAAATATCTTCCACCGCCAAGTCGAAGCATTTCAATGACCTTGCATTGTGAATTTTAAATAGCTATGCTATGGTAACCCCTGCTGATTTCTGTCCGTTTTGCTGAGCAAACGATAATTTTTTTATTGTTGTGGAACCTAGACGTAAGTTTCAAATTTATGAGAAAAGTATTTTATTATTAATAATGATTGAAAAATTACATTTGTAAATCTAAACGCTATCTTACTAAGTTATTGAAGTTGGCTTTTAACAAATGAATAATAAAGGTATGTTATTCATGTCATTGATATAAAAAAAAAATAAGTAGCTGTCAAAATATTTATTTTGATGTATGCGTTAACTGTAACCTAATGTAAATATTATGCAAACGTTTGTTTCTGTATTTTGGCAATTTTTACCTTTTGGTTTCTCGGAAATAAATTTTTTTGATTTTTTGAAATAGCTGGATATTCTATCGTTTTCAGAATACAGAAGTATTTTTAATGCTATGATTTTTTAAGAGCTATTCTATCTTATTCAATTGCAGTTCCAGATATGCTGCTAGCGTAGTAGAGTTATCCCTTTGCAAAAAGGATAACGTAATACGGGTGACTTTTTGCTAAAAAATTTTACTGTACTTTATTTTTTGTTAGTATTTTTTGTTGAATTTTTAAATAATTTGATATTTAAAAATTAATTTCGGTTATATTTTTTAACTAGAGAAGTATTTCATTGTAGGTTAATACAAATTGATTTTTCATATTTACTTTTCAGTTATAATTTTTAATAATGGATGCTAAATATATTTGGATAGATGGAATACCTACTCCTATCAAAGTTTTTAAAATTCTTGGCGATGGAGCATGTTTATTTTCGTCTCTGTCTTTGCTGGTGTTCGGTGACATATCAATGGCGCATAAAATGAGAAATATTATTGTTTCTCACGTGTTTTAACAACTGAGATTGGTTTATATGCTACACTCAAATGCTATCTGGCGCCTCTTATAATACTAACGATTTATACTTTACCGAAATGTGTAAGCCAAACACGTATGGATCTATTTGCGAAATTATGGGGGCGGCAGAGCTATTTCCCTATCAGTTCGAAGTGTATCAAGGTGGTTGTCTTATAGCTTCTGTTGGGGAAACAATTCAGGGGGGGGGGGATTACGTTTTACGGGAAACTGTAATATTGGTCATTTTGATATTTATATTTAAATAGTTTGATTAACAAATAGAAGTAAAGTTAATCCTGGTTATTATAATGTGAAACAAAATGAATAAAATGAGTCATCTTTAGTGTTTCAGCCTCAAGAAAATGTATCTGTGTTAGTTTCAAAGACTCAATCAATATCTAACATTGATTTATCAAGTTCAAGTGAATCAATTATTAATGATGTAATATCTCTTCAACTAAATAAAGGTAAAAAAAGAAGAAAAAGATTCACAAATTCAATTAGATATAACCAAGTAAGACAAGCTGCTACAAAATATACTCAAAGTCATCCTGAAGAACATAGAGCAGCTGTAAGAAAATACTTTTCTAATAACCCCCATGTGAATCAGGCAGCTGTAATTAAATACAATGAAAAAAGATCAAAAGTTAAATTAGCGCCATGGACTTCCAAAAATTTCTCTGGTTTTTTAATATGAAATATATATTGACTATTAAAATGATAAAATTGTCAGTATCGGAAAACGTTTGCCCTGTTCGAGGTGCCGTGCTTTAAAATGGATAGAAGAACCTCCAGGAATGTGGTGCAGTGGTGGTCAAGTCCAGCTTCCTGCTATTAGATCCTATCCTGAACCTTTGCATAGTCTTCTTAGCCATAAGGATCAGCTTTCAGAACATTTTCTTTCTACAATTCGTAAGTATAATGGATGTTTTCAGATGACGTCATTCGGAGCAAAAGAATTGAAGGAAGGAAAATTTATGCCAACATTTAAAGTCCACGGGCAGGTATACCACAGGATAGGTAGCCTATTGGCTGAGCCTCCTCAACAACCTTCTTTTCTTCAGCTTTACTTTCTCTGTGATGATGAACGTGAAAAACACATTCATTGTGGTATTTTCCCAGGTGTTAAGCCAGAATTAGCTAATTACAAAAGGCGCTACAGGAACATAACAGGTATATTCACGATTTCAAAGCTGGCTGTTGATTCAGTTCCTAAAGACCAAAAGGAGTTCAAGGTTATAATTAATGCCGATAAAAAACCATCTGGAGAACACAAAGGTCGTTTCAGTGCTCCAAATTTCTTGATATTTTATGTATAGGTTCCAAAATATAATATTATCGTCTGCCCAGCGAAGCGGGCGGGTATCAGCTAGTTAACTTATAAAAACAGAAACATATTATAAAATGAATGGTAGCTAATAAATTTCGATATGAATATAAAGTAATGCTCCCTTCACCCTGATTTTGAAATAGAACGACTTTTGACTATATACAAACCACAATCCTCCAAAACAACTTCACTTTGAGCTTTATTTAATTGGAATCTTAGGTTAAGCAAATTTACGTAATTTTAAATGTTAATTGTAACAATTTATGCGGTTTCTTGTTTTATCTTTAAACATCCCTGTTTTCAAAAAATCGCACTAAATATAATTAGCCTTAAGATATTAGTAATTTATTTCCTTGCAGGTATTAATAATTTTACCGAAGATAAGAATAATTGTAAAAAAATTATAAGCAGTTATTGATAGATGTATTTACTTATTTATTATTATATTTTTATTGAAAGATTTTGGCTTTTTATAAATGAAATGTTCTTTAACGTCTATATTTTGTATCCAAATAGTACCCAAGAGAATAAAAAACACTACCTCTGTGCAACCAATGAGAGTGGAGTTTCCTTCACCTTTTTTATTTATTTGATGCAGTTAAGAGAAAAAATACTTTTTCATTCCTTTGCACCTTTAGAAAAATAGGGGGAAAAATATGTCTCTATTAAAAGGTTACTATTTTTACTGATCTCTCTCATCTTCTTTCAATTTGGATATCTTTTTTATATCTTGTATAAATAACAATATCTGATTGATCTAAAGCAGCGTTTCTCTACCAGTGGTACGTGAACCAGAAGAGGTACGAGAGAAGCCTGTAGGGATTACGCGAAAAGAAGTTATGTTAGCCACACAGTTGAAAAACGGACAAAATAACCTTAAAATATCAAAAAGAATGTTAAAACGTAAGTAGACCTTTTATTAGGCAGAAGTTGTATCACTGCCGGTGTCTTAAACAGTTGCTGCGAAAGCTAGCATCAGGTACCACTCTAAAGAGTATCTTCATTGTCGGAATGGTGAACCAAGAAAGTTTTGGGTATCGTCACGATAACGAATTTAGTGAATGTTCTGAAAACTCCACAACGTATGCATAAAAACTAAATATTGAAGGCAATTAAATGAAGCGTATTGTACATTGATATGTACAAATCATTTTTGAGCTTAATTTTTCAAAAATGAAATTCAATACAGCCTCAAATGTCCCATTACATTTTTTTCCCTTTTTTCCATTCTTTGCGTTAAAAATTTGCTTGATTACCTTAAAAATAAAAAATATATAATGAAAAAATAAACAATTTCTTGTAGAAGCTCTTAGAATTTGTATCCAATGAGTAAAAGAATGAGACGGATAGGATACTGGGAAAGATTCGGGGTGAGGGTAACAAGGAAAAGGACTTTCCCAGCTGGGGTTCCGTGGACTGAAAAAGAACAGGAATCATAGTCTAAAGAGAAAAAAGGCTGCTTAAATCTGTTGTTATTCCTCTTTAATAATCTTACATTCCCATAAAAATAAAATTGAAATTTTGATAAACTCTATAAAAAAAAACTTTTTAGTTGTCTACTACATGTAGGAAACTGTCTGTGCGCCATATTTCTCATGGACAACTGTTAAGATGTATCTTTATTTTGAAATTTATATATAATTTATTTTCAGCTACAAAAATGTAGTATAAAATAAATGATGTATATTCTCTTTATTTTCTGCTTCTCTCTGTTTCTGAATATTTTTCTATACCTCAATAACTTCCAACAAAAATTGAGTAGAAAAGGTAGTTATAATTGTTTCAGAAGACATTCAAAAATACATAGAATTTTTCAATAATATTTATTTCCCATTGAATTTAAATTCGCCAAAAAAATACGATTTCGGAATACATACATTAGCACAATTATACACCATTAATTTTTTCTTATTTCCTATGTGTTTTCATCTTCTCCGAATTTCTCTTTCAAAACAACGTTAACAATTCCAAAATTCATAAATTAGTTGTTGAATAAATTATTTGATAGTATAATATTAAAGCTGTTACTGTTAATAACTGTCTTTCTATTATGAATAGAAGGGTCCAAATTTCCGGAATATTTTTCACACTTGATTAAAACATTTAAAAATATTTCGTATTCTTCAATAGAGAGTAATAAAAATCATTGAAATTAATATTTCTTAAATACCTACATCCAAATAAACGTTTTCCCAAACATTGTTTCAGATGATGAGATTGTTATACGGAGAAATTGGATAGAATTTCTTATTTTTTAAATTAAACGAAATTTGAGAAGAAATCAAACATGTTTCGCAAGTCAAGCGTAATACACTTATTTTCTGTCTGAAAACTATTTAAAACAAAAACATTCCGTAAGATGTATTATTTGAATTTGAAGTGATAACAAATTCTATATGAAGTATGATCTACTCTAATAGCTGTTCTGACACGTCAGCGAATTTCCATGATCAAAATGATACGAATTAATTATATGAATATTTTTACTCATATTACATAAATATTGTCTTTTTCTATAAGATTCAATTGTAATATCTAAAATATTACTCAAAAAATTAACAGATACTTCAAATCAATGAATAATTGCCTAGCTACACAATCCATGCTCAATAAGCTATCGTAAATTAAATATTCAATAAAAGTAAATAGAAACTCTATATCGTTTAGTACTGAATGCTGATTTCTCATTTATATTTGAATAAGAAACCGTTATATTCATTTTTTAATATAATATATGAAATTCATAGTTTTCTACTCTTTAATTTTGTTTTTACTTTAATTGTACAGCATGAGATATCTACAATTTTCATGATTATATTCGAGCAGTTTATAAAAATACTATCATTACCATTTCCTTCCTTTCATAACATGAAAATTTATAACTCATTTTTAAATACATTTTATTTAAATGCTTAAGACTTACGAATAAATAAATATCCAAAAATATCATTCTCAGAGAAAAAGAGCATCTGCTGATATGTATTCTTCTGATTAATGTATCGTAGCAACATTTATGTTAAAGAGGAGTTGTATTGTCATGAAAACAATCTATTACTCATTTAGAAATGAAACTGATATGAGAGGTTATCAGTATAATGTGACCAGATTTATTTCATTATGAAAATATATATAAATTGGAATAATTTTTTTGGAATTCTCATGGAAGTATTTGGAGAATTCCTGATGTCAAAGCAAAAAGTGAAGTGTTTTCATGCAAATAGTTAAGACCATTTAGATGTTGAAACTTTTCAATATGTAGGAATTCTATTGTTTGGAAAATTTTTTATATTGCATCAAAGCATCAAATATTTTATTAATCTTCACATATACAATAAAATAAATTTTTAACAATATAGTACTTGTATTTTCTACTCGTAGGTTCTTAAAATAAGAACCAAGTATTATTTGATAAAGTAATTTACATTCATAAATAAGAAATATTTATTGAAACTGTTTTATAACTCAGTATCTGACTTTGACTTTATTTGAACAGCATATATTTGCATATTTACCCAAAGGTTATATATAGTGAACGTCGTATAATTTTGAATAATGCTTAAATAGTGATATCAACACTAAAGATGTTACCTCGCATTCTTAACTTCTACAATACACAGGACGTAAAATTTAATTTTTGTTTCTTTAAAAGTAAAGCAACTCCAAATATTTCACGTGAGATGCTTCAGGCTGAATCAAACTTACAATTATTCTTAGTAAGCATACCATCTACAGCGTTTTCAATGGTATCCAGTTATCGTATACATTTTGAATAATTTGCTTCCGTTGATGAAAATATATAAATATTACTAATAAATTTTAATATATATAATTTAATTATATGTCTAAATATTCTGTTTCATATATACTATTATTAGTTTGAATTAATTTGATTATATAAGATAAAAAAAATTAATTAGGCATGAATTTAAAGAGCTTATTATAATTCAAAATTAGTAAATTATCTATATATCTAAAAATAATAAAATTATCTCTGTCAACATAATTATTTTCATAAGAATGTAAGTAAATAATATTCGACTAACTATTACTTACAAACTTTCTTCCTGATAGAATACCTTTAGTTTGTTAAAAAAATTGTATCATATATTCACACAATATAGTTTTCTCTAGTACAATGTTAACAACAGAATTAAACTTCTCGTAACAATAAGAAGTATTAATATTATCATTATTATGAATACTTTACAGTATCTGAACTAGTTCATCAGTGTGTATAAAATTAAACAGATCTTCAAACTCATAAACTATGACTTTAACATAAAAAATAAATATTTTTTTTTTATTTTATTTTTATAATACCTAACCTGCTTTTAACGAAAGCAGTTTTAACATATTTATTAATAGTACTTTGTAAAACATTTTGCATATATTTATCTGCTTTTGTAATATAAGTATTATAACGATTAGTGAATATTAAATTTTAATAGGATTTTTATGAAATTTTAGAAAACTAAATACCTAGAGATATTAATTTTAATAATTTATAATCTAATTTTTTTTACAAGGAACTGTAATTCAATTATAAATTTCTACATCACTAAAATTATTTTCAAAATAATCAATATTCTCCTTAATAATTTTATTAACAATTAAATTATAATAAATTAATTAAAAAGAGGTTTCAAAATCATAACTATGAATAGCACAAATAAACATTTCTCTCTCTCTCTCTCTCTCTCTCTCTATATATATATATATATATATATATATATATATATATATTTATATATATATATATATATATATATATATATATATATATATATATATATATATATATATATATAAGAAACATCTGGTCAACTTTAAATTTACAGCGCAATTTTATTTGAAAGCATAGCAATCCTTTGGAAACTTGAACATTTATGTAAGTTGTTGTAATTGTGTTATTAAATAGAACACAAAGTTGTTAGCATTTGATAGAAGACATGCGCGTTTTTAGCTAACTATAACATCTAAAAAAAGAAAAAAAAAGAATGCGGACGAAAATGAGGTCTTATGCATAGCAATCCATTTAGAATGCTCTGGAATTTTCAATGAGGGAAAGGATAAGCAGATTATACACTCAAAGGGAGGTTGGTAATAATTTTGGATTGGTTTTGCTTATCAAATAATTCATTTCTTTCCAAAATATTTCCTCTTAAAGTAACAAAACTGAATTCCATTCACATAAACTTAAATGGTTGAGTTTCCAATATCATTTTAAAAACATTAGTAAAAACGAAAAATTGAAAAATCCGATCAAATTTATAAAATAAAACTATTACTTTACCTTTTAAAGTAAATTTGAAAGTTTAAGAGTTTTCATTTTTAGATACCGAAGAAAAAAAATCTGAAAGAAATGGTAAATTTTTTTCAAAGTATTTTGTGCAAGACTAAAAGTACATACATAAAATTTATTATTCTTTAATTTAATAGTTTCGGATACGTTACATTTTCTAATTTATATTGGGTTTTGTAAATATATTATTTATTTGAATTTACAAAAATTTGCAGAGTGGATATGTTTCGTTTCTGATTCAAAGTAAATTTACATTTAAGTGAATATATTAAGAGTAAGTAACTTAACGTTTTTCTTATTTATTGCAGCATAAAAAATTGTTTATAATTATGCTTGCCTGATTCTGAAATAAATAATATTTTCAACTTTTTAGTCATAAATTTAATCATTTTTTGCTACAATGCTTGCAAACATTTTTGCAACAAGTTAATCATTTTTTTCCACATTACGTTAACATTTCATCAGTACAATGCATTATACAATGGCGTCAACGATGAAAGCAGGTAAATTAAACAGTGTATAACACAATTTCTTATGCAATGCGTTAATCAATTCCTTTAAGTCAATAATGAAGGCATGGATATTAAATGCTTTGCATTTAAACATCTGGTACCAAATACTGATAGAGAAACTATAAGTAAATATATAAACTTTCTGTTATAATGGAACAAAACATTAATTTTCAATTTAAAAAAAAATATTCCTTTTTAGTATTTAAATAAACATTGAAATTAATCTGTATGATTATTCAAATATTTTCTATTCTTTCTCTCCCTCTCTCTCTCTCAATATATTGCTACAATAATAAATTTTCTATAATACTTGATTAAAAATAAATAATAAAATGACAGAAAATCTTAAACATCGACTACATATTATACTTATGTTTAATTTTAAGTAGCAAGAAAAAAAATATGTGTTAAAACATATTTTTTTACAATTTATATATATTTATATGTGGTATGTTAGTTATAGTAATTTAGCTATATTCAAAACATTTTAATCAGTTATAATACCCGTACTAGCACAAAATATATAAGTAATACAGATCAATAATACACAAGACAGTAGGTTCATTTATAGAAATGGGAAAAAATTCTTTAAATATTGTGAGTGTTATTGCTTATAAATTGTGAGTTATTTTGATTTGGAGTTGAATATATATATTTAGTATATAGAATTTACATATTTATTTTTGAAATAATAACCTGAGTCACGAACTCGGGTTTTATTATGTATTTCATTGTACTTTAACTGGAGAAAATTATTCAAATTGTCATTTTAATTTTCATGGTACTATGAGTAGGGATGAAACCCGTCATTATTTCAAGAATTTCTAAAAGTATACTGAGCTTCTAAATTACTTTTGAGAATAATAATGCTCACATTTTGAAGAAACCTCAGAATGAACTTGAACACATTGACAAATGAAATTATTATGATCAACAGTTAATTCAGACAAAGAATAAATATCTCACCTGAGCATATGACAAAAATCAATTCAAGCATTTCTTAAAAAAATATTAATTACAAAGATTGTTTTGAAAACATTAATAATTTTTAAGAATGCTTCAATTTTCCACGTATAAAAGTTATAGTAATTTATAACATTAGAAACAGAGTTGTTTTTAAATGAACCAGAAACAGTTTATAAAATATGATATATTGAGCTTCAACCGAGAAAAAATTTAAATTCAGTAATATTAATTTAAGAATTAAATGTGATACTGAGTGAGAGAAAAAAAAAAATTGGCAACTCTTATAATCAATCGAATTAGACAATAAGAAAGAATTACATAATAAGTTTTAAGAAATTCTTTTAATTATATAAAATTTAACAAATGGAAGTAGTAATTAGTTTAAAAAGAAAAAAGTGCTGTAAAATGTTCATAATCATTTCAGTTAAATAGGATGTAAGAACAATAAACTAGTAACTACCCGCGATTATCTCTTCAATTAATATTTGGATTTACTGGATTTATTTAAGCTCCTTTGTAATAAAATGAAAAGTGATATACATAGATTAAATTAAACCTAAATAGGGAATGTATCAAAGGTCGTATAATTGAATGTAAATAGGGAATGTATTACTTCATCGATTACAATTATAAGCGATGTAGAGTTGAATGTTAGAGTTAGTAGCGAGTTGTCAGAAGTTTGTGCCTGATAGAAACTGCAGTTTATATACCGATTATAAGTAGCAGCCCGATTTGGTTACGATTCCTTTGTGAGTTGATATAGGAAGAAGTCAGATTTATTGCTCAAAACTTCAGTCTTAAAATTTAAATTCATTTGAACCTGAATGAACTACTAAGTTTAAACAGGTAATTATTCCGAGTTATAATTCAGACAAATGAAGGGAACCTAAACATAGAGAGAAAGAGTATATTGATATTGATAACTTGATTTGAAATAAAAGGATTGTATTTATAATTGACTGTTTCATCTATTGAGTGTGATAATGTGTAAATTTCTATTACTTACATTTTCATTTATCGATTACTTAAGTTTGAAATAATGATCACAGAAAGAAATGTGAGAGGGGAGGGACAAACGGAGTGAAACAAATAATGATAACTGAATTTCAAAAGATGAATGGGAACGGAGATAAGGGGTACATAACAATCCTAAAAATATGCATTTTAGACTGAAATGGCATGACTAAAACTGACACATGATGCCAAATATAGAAATAGAAATTAATGCCTGAAAATAATATGGATGCTCATTGTAAAAAAATAACATATATAGAATAGTAAGTTGAAAATATGCTTCCAATGGAATGATGATTCAGCAAATAATATTGGAAAGCCAAATACATAAATTTAGACCCAAATGGGGAAAGACCTGCAATTCTTAGTCAAAAGTGGAACATCAGCAAAAAGTATCAGCGCATGTAAGAAGTTAGCGAACAAGAAGTCACCGTTTTACCGGTCATTCATTAATCAAGAACTGTGAATTAAAATGTATAAAGACTGTTGATAAAGTTTGTTCTCGGTTACAACAACAAAAAAAGTTCATGAATATGGTCCATGAAATTCTAAATGAGGATAGAGGGGTTATACAAATCTGATAGAAATAAGCATTTTAAAACAAAATAAGAAGTGAACTTGATTCCAAACGGATAAATATAATTGAATGAATTAAAATAATACGAATATTGATTATATCAGAAAAATAACACAAAATAGAATATAATAGCCAACACTAAGGATATTGAAATGATTAGTTTATCACTCTAAAAAACGTTCTCTAAAAGGATAATTAAATAATGTTAAGCATCCACTAACAGATTGAAATGTTTACAAGCAATAAATAGCTATAGCAACAAATCTTGAAGAAATAGTAATAAATAATATAAAGAGCGCTTTCTTGGTAAGCAATATTAAATGCATTTCCATTTAAAGCAACGATATGAGCACTTTAAATTTTTCCGATTCTAAAGTAAACAATTGTATATTGTGAAAGCAAACATTTTTCGTAAAAAATCGCCTCGAGGAGCACACTATCAGAATTACAAGCTCAGCATACCAAATAGCATACATCTAGGCCATTCCATTTTTGTTCTACGTCATCCATACACACATACACACAAACTTTTCCTCTTATTATTGTAGATTAATGTAAAAACTTAACACAATGTTTAAAAAAGTATGTTATGAAAAAATGTAATATTGCTCAAGACCAAAATTTCAGGGATGAGTAAAAAAAAAACCCTTCCTCTTTTAAAAATATTAAAATAATTTCGATTACTGCTTGAAAAATTATTTCCCATACTATTAATTTATGAATTTAAATAACGAATAATAGGATAAGTAATGTGACGAACGATTAATATAAAAATAAAACAAATTCATCAGAGGTTTTGTCAAAATCTGCACTTTTACGATAAAAACGTTATTTAGGTAAACTAACAACTCCTTTCAAAATTTTTTCATTCTCACTATCAATTTCTTAAGTGTAGGCAACGCCAAATAAATTTCTCATCAGACAACCACCAAATGTGAAATAAAAGATTTAAAAATGCAAGGAAATCTATACACCGAGATGAGATTTTGTGCTTGCACTTCCTATCTTTATCATCTAATATAAAAACAGGGGGGAAATTAAAATGTTCGTTAGATTTCTTTAGGCGTAGTTAACTTGGCAGATATCTTTCTTCAACACCACATGTAAATGCAGCATTTCTGGACGCATATCCTGTCGCATAAATACAATTTTTGATTATATATATATACTTAATTTATGCATACTTTATTAATATAAAGTATACATAATATTTATATTATGTATACTTTATATACATAATTAAATAGAGAACTTAAGAATTTAAATTAGAATTATAGTTACACACACACACACACACACACACACACATATATATATATATATGTGTGAGAGAGAGTGTGTGGTGTGTGTGTATGTGTATGAGAGAGAGAGTGTGTGTGTGTCTGTAACTGTAATTCTAATTTAAATCCTTAAGTTCTCTATTTAGTTATATATATAAAGCCATGTATTTAACAGAATGAATCGATATTTTACAAAATAATTCCCCTATTCTTAGAAAACATTTCAGTTACTATATTTCAATTGAGAGAGAAGAATTTTTAACGTATATTTAGTTATAAATTTATATTCATTGAGTTATAAGTGCCTTTTAATTATGAATCTAGAAATGTTTAAATTCTTATTAATTACATAAGTTATTCGCACATCTGAATAGTTAAAAATATTTTTATATGTTATTTCTTAAACATTTTACATTAAATAGTATGAAACGGTATTTCATAAATTATTTTTATTAAATTACTTTTCCATCGGAGCATAAGTTCTGTGTCTAGAAAAGGAATTAAAATTTATGAACACAAATTTGAAAAAAAAAGTTAACATGAATCATTTGTGCACCTAATAAGATTATTAATGCTTATTTTTTAAAATTATCATTGATAAAGTAGCACAAGAAAATGTAAAATACATTAATTTATGATAAATAGAGATAAAATAAAGTTTACATCAATGGATCGTTTGCGGCTCAGTTCTAGAATCTCTACGACATCATCAAGAAATCCACTTGGAAAGTCATCTTAAATATGGTTTAGAATTCTAATGACCGATGAATATTTCAATAATTCTTTCTTTATTACAATTAATAATGAAATACAATGAAATAAATAAATGTTAAATCGCCTTTATTCTCAACACATAAGCAAATGTATTTGGATTTTATCAGTAAATGGAGGGAAAGGTTTATAACTACAAGAGGTGTTCAAATGAAAAGATAAGAAACGACACTATGGGTATAATTGAAGTCTTTATTTAAAGTATACACCAGGGATGGCGAACCAATGGCTCGCGTGCCACTGATGGCACGCGACACAATATTTTGGGCATGCCACCAGTCACAAAGTTTACTATGAAGCATATTACAGACGAACGAGAGTGATCCTACGCTACGGAGTATTTCACTATTTCAATCTTATCGATGTAACAAATCCAAAACTTCGAAATGAGGAGAAGATGGCCTTTTTCACATTTTAATAAATCGTACACACGCATAATGCTTATCAGAACCCTGGCGCCCTCACACATCAAGTTTCATAACACGGAGTCTTCGAGCGCGGGTCGGCGGGCATGAGGCGTACTCTTTTGTTATTGTACTTACATGGTGGACTATAATTGCTAATGACGGATAGTTTATTTACACTTAGCATAGTAGTCGATTTCGTTGACACAACTGTATTTTAAGATTTATTCGTTTTTTATTTACAATTTTTAATTTTTATTTAGTATGACTAGTTCAGCAAAAAAGCAAAAAGTACAAGATATTAAGCGTATCAGAGAATTTCGAACTTGATGACTGAGAAATATGGCATGATTAGTAAAGGCGAAAAAGATGTTAAGAAGAAAAAGAAGCTTTATGTTCTGGAACTGTAGTATGTAGAACATCGTCTGTAAAATAGCATTTTGTAACAAATCAAAAATTCGTTACTCAAAAAGCGAACCAGAGCAAAAGGAATTAATTGCAAGGGCTATGAAAGACAGAAATAAACAGTTGACATCTATGACTAAATATGTTGGCAAAAATTGTCATACGAGCGCGGCAAGTTACTCGGCTGCGAATGTCATTGCTCGGCATAATAAACCTTTTCAAGAGGGAGAGTTTTTGAAGGAAGCCTGGTTAGCATGCGCGCCGTCCTTTTTGATGATTTCGATTATAAAGATAAAATAAATCAGTGCATCAAAGATACTCCTCTATCTAGAAACACAATTAAAGAGAGAAATATAAAACTGGCCGGAAATGTAGCAGATCTTCAAAAAACTAACATGAACTTCGCTTCTATTATTTCGCTAAGTCTTGACGAAAGCACTGACGTCACTAAATCAGCACGTTTAGCTGTTTTTGCGCGATATTCCGTGGGAAACGTCAATAAGGAAGAATAAATTACGATAACATCGATGCTAACAACTACAAAGGGCACAGATATTTGCACGTCTGTTAAAATTCGCTTTCTGAGTAAGAAATTGATTTGAAAAAAATTGTTTCAGTAACAACTGATGGTGCTCTAAGTATGGTGGGCAAAAAAAATAGTTTCATAAGTTTATTTCAAACAGACATAAGACATTCTATTCTTGAATTCCATTGCATCATTCACCAACAAGCCTTGTGTGCTAAGAGTGGTTTAACATCTCTTGATAATGTAATGACAGTAGTCACAAAAATAGTCAATATCATTTCGTCGCAGGCTTTAAATAAGCGAGAGTTTGATGCTGTGTTAATGAAGTCACCTCGGTGTGTAATGGCTTACAGATGTATAATAATGTTCGCTGGTAGAACCGCAGGAACGTACTTCAAAGACTTGTTGATTGCTTAGAAGAAATCAGACTGTTTCTGCAAAATCAGGGGGAAATTGAACAATACCCCCAATTGTTGGATATTATGTGGCTTTCAAAATTGATGTTTTTTACAGACATATGCCAACATTTCAATGAATTGAACGAGAAGCTTCAAGGCACAAATAAAACAATTATCGTCATGATAGATCTCATTTGCGCTTTTGACGCTAAACTGTTTGTTTTCAGAAACGATATTATTACAAGAAACTACAAGTACTTTGCAAACTTGAAAAAAAAATATCAAAGATTTAGATATACATGTGGAACCGGGCGAAGAAATAGTCACTGAAAAATTAATTTCTGTAATTGATTCTTCAATCAATGAATTTTCAGCGAGATTTTCTCAGTTCAAAGAATTATCGGAAACACTCAAGTTTATTATGTACCCTAATGTGACCTCATTTGATAAACTGAACTTGTCCCAATTCGATTGGTTGGAAATTGAAGAATTTGAAATACAGCTAATTGATTTCCAGTCTAGTTCAATATGGGTTCAAAAATGTATTGAAACAAGGAAAGAATTAGAATTAATTGTAACAGAAAGATTGACAAACAATATAAGTAAAAATGCCAATAACAAAATTTTTGAAACATGGAATTCGTTACCAGACTCATTTAACTGTTTGAAGAAGCTGGCTCGTGCTATTTTAACCATATTTTCATCTACCTAGGCCTGTGAGTCATTATTTTTAGAGATGAATAACATTAAAGACTCGCTCAGAAACCGTTTGACAGATGAGTCTAGTTCAGCATGCGTTCTGCTAAAAGTAACATCTTACAACCCTAATATAAGTTATTTGTCATCTAATCTGCAACAACAGAAGTCACACTAATGTTACTGTAATTTGAATTACGCGTATAAGTGAGACATTCCAAAATTTATTTTTGTGTTGTAAATAAAGAGTTTTGAGTTGATAATATTTAGTATTATTATTTTCCCAATACTCACGAAGTCAAAATTATTTGACGGCACGTCTATGACCTCATTAAACACTTTTAACAAAAAATGGCACTTTGATACATGAAGGTTCGCCATCCCTGGTATACACCATTGGTCTGAGCACAACGATCCCATTGATTAACTAGCCGAAGCATTCCTTGTTCTCGAAATTCCTGTGGCCGTGACGAGATCCAATCCTTCTCATGTACGCTGTGATGGATTGGGTCTTGTCACGGGTCCGAGCTTCCCATTCAGATGTTTGTCAGAGGACCAAACACATGGAAATCACAGGTTGACATGTCTGGGATGTAGGGTGAGTCATCAACCAAACTCTCACGGCCTGCACGAAAACGGGCACTCCATATTCTCACTGACTAAAAGGTCACACAGTCTTCTCCGTACTCGGTAACCATCCGGCTATGAATAGCGGCCGGTTTAACACCTTCCTCTGTCAGAAATCGGATGACGCCTCGCTGTTCATCAGTCGTCAAATTTTGCAATGTGAGAGCCATCATGTTCTCACACGCGCTGTCACATGAATTGGGAGGCGCTCTTTATAAAATCCTCTGCTCTCTCCTGCGCATGCGGGCCCCCACGCATGCTCCGATCCATGCTGGAGACTCCATTCGCCTCCCTATATATCTCGATATATTGTCCCATAGCGACAAGACAAATATGATAAGGGTTTTATTGTTACGACGTTTCGTACCCTTTCATTTGATCACCCTTTGTATTAAGGTTAAAAAATTATATTTAAATCTGTTTAACACGAAGTATATATCATATTTATCTGAATTCTATTTTTCTTGGTAATACACTTTAATAATGTTCTAATCACACAATTTTGTATACTTGTTAAACTTTTATTAATTAATTAAATTTGAATTATACAACATTTAACATAACATTTGGTATTGTATTTAAACTTAAATTTACACAATACATTACAGTTGAATACACAGTTGCTCAGTGTTTAATATAATACATTAATATAGTGCAAAAGATAAAAATTTCTAGAGTATTTCAGAAGAATGCTTCAATTTGCAATTTTTTTTAAGCCATGACAGTTTGCAAATTTTTTTAAGCAGAGAAGCCTATAAGTATAATGAAAGAAAAATTGCGATATTTTGGTATGTTTACTTTGTCTATAATTTGCCTTCAGATTAATGCTATATTTTATGATAAATTTTTAAGGAATATTAGCTTAACATATCAAATGAAATGAACTAACAATGAATTTTAATCAATTTAAGACAAACTTAATTAAAGAAGAAAATATATTAGTTTTTTTTACAAAAAATTCTTCTTAGCAAGTAAGAGTTACGTAACCTTTATTGTAATCTAAACTTATATAAATTAGAAGCATTTTCTATTAATAAAATTATTTTTATTATTTTCGTTTTCAGCTTTTATCTCAAGAGATAATTTTGAAGAAATAGTTTGGATTTAATTTTTTCAAAGCAAAAGTATCTATGAGTATAACATTATTTTAATATGGATTCTGCCTCAATATACATATATTAAAATTACTTAACCTTGACTTTTTATTTCTTTATTTAAATGACAAAGTACTTACGCAGATTACGTTTAATTAAATTGAAAATTTTTAAAACCTTTTTCTTATTATTTAATTGTAAAGATGGAGGTGAAATGCTAATTTCGCAGTTTGTGAGAAATATTAAAACCAATAATATTAAAAAAAAACCTTTTAATGAACTACAGATTGATACACAAGAAAAAAGAGTTTTGTAAATTTGTGTTAACTTTCAGCAACATTTATTGACTTCACACTTAAACTTTTGAATTTAAATTATTTTCAGCAATTACGCAGACCACGAAGCTTTATCTATATACTGATTAACTTTTAAATAGCTGAAGCATTATTAAAACGTAATAGATGTATCATTATTAAACGTGGTTATTCAAAATGATTCATCCAATTTCATATTTTCAAAAATAAACAACATAAATTGATCAATAATACATAAATTCAAGAGGAAAATATGGAAATTTTATTAACAAATGCTCAATATAACTATCTTTAGTTACAAGTACAATATCAATTCGATATGCTAATTCCTGCCAAACACGTTGCCATTGATAATTCATTGTACTACAGCAAAACTCCATTGCTTAGTTTCAAATCAATTCGTGGGTATTGGTAGGACATATTCTTTAACTCTTCTAAACCCCAAGAGGAAGAATCGCAATGGGGTATCAGGTGATTAGATAAGGGAACCTCATATCACGTGACTTAAATGTCAAATTGTGTAGCATCATATCAACTTGTTCATTACGCCCGATCCAGCTGCTAGGTAAATCCGTAAAAGTTTTTGAAACATCTTTCATGAAATAGAATGATGAAAACCATTCGTGAATCATCTATTTTTCTCATTATAAGACTTCCACTGTTTTCCTTTGTATTCGTGTATTACTTGTTATTCTGCATACATGTATTCTGTATTCTGTATTACTTGTTATTCTTATATTTTTGAAAATATGGCATTTTTAAATCGGACAAATTATTTTGAATAACTACATTTTTACCAAAGACACTACTTTAAACCCGTATGTGGTTAATGCAATCATTTCTAAAAACGTATAGAACCAAACAATAATTCATAAAGAGTAAATAATACACCATAGATTGAATTCAATAGAAAAACCTTAATAATGATCTATATTATGTGAGATTAAGTTTAAGAATTTTAGAACCTTAAGATTTTATTTCTCATTTCTTTAGCTTAATTTTTGTGGATTAAGCCATCTATCCTTTCCTGTATGATTAACAATGAAAATAAATCAATAAAGTGTTACATTATTAGTTCATAGATATTTGGAGCATTAAAATTGGTACTGATTGTGAACTGATTGAAACTGATTGTGTTTGTGTGCTGAAGAAACATTTATCTGTCAAACTTTTTTTTTTACATTGAAAAGCCTTCCCTATCCTTCGCTTCATATATATCAGTAAATTATGACATACTTATAATGCTTTCATTTTCGAATCGCATAAAAAGGCATGCCTTCTTTGAAAAGTATAGCTGAAAGTTTGATTTATTCTGCGCTGGTTATTACCATTTTTAGCAATACGTATTGATTATAATTAATCAAAACAAACATTTATATCATACTAAAATTCGAAGAAATTCTTCGTGTTAGGCTGTAACGTATTTGTCAGTAATCAACTTGATATATTTGTAAAGATTCATCTACAATATATAGCATAATTCACATATTTTTCAAATCAAGAGTGAATAGTTTGCTTATTCTACACTTCATTTGCAAAAAAAAAAAATCAATTTGGAGAAAACAAGGAAAAGTTATTTGGATTTTTACCTATTAGTTAAATCGATGAACATATCTTGGTTTAATTAAAGTAGTTCCAGGTCCCTCTTTTCGATCTTTAAAGAATTTTATGAAATAAATGTCCCATTACAAGACTAATAAGTAAGCTCGGCATATTTTGTTTTCAGTGTCCTAATTGTTGTATAAATCCCATTATAAGAATTGCGAAATCAGTTCTTTTTGGGGGATTTTTCCGTCGCACTAGAAATAATACGAGGAGTACTGGCAACGAATCTCGTAATTTTGAACCTCGGCCAAGTAACGAGGACAACACCTGAGCTGGTACCACTCTCTTCTAACTTCCACACCACGTAAATGGGAGGACTTTGGACCCCAAAATATTCAACGTGCATCAGCCCCGGTTACACAGCAGGTCTTTAGAGGCATCAAGGATTGAACCCGCGACTCGATGAAACCCACCGGCCGCTCAACCGCGACTATGGCCACTAAGCTATCGCAGCCATTTTGAGGCCAGAATTACATATTTTTTTTTAACAATCCGATCACAAATGTAATTATAATACACACACACACACACACACATATATATATATATACATTGTTATATATATATATATATATATATATATATATATATAAGATATTGAGCGTCAATATATATATATATATATATATATATATATATATATAAGCGAAATTCCACTGACTGACTCATCACGATATCTCTAAAACTATCCAACCGATTGACTTGAAATTTGGTATAGTTACTCATTTTGCGATGTAGACGCTCACTAAGAACGGATTTTACGGAATTCTTATCCAAAGTGTGATTTTCATCCGTTAATCTAATCTTATCTATCGGTTATGTCATTTTTGGCGACTTTATCGCTAAAAATGACATGACCGACGCCAAACGGAATATATTTTTTTTTTATATGTATATTGTGTATTTCTACCCATTAAGTTTAATTGGCGAGATTTGCGCGTGCGAAATGACAAAAAAATACCGAATAATTTAATATTGAAGTTCTGATGGAGGTTGAATTTATCACCAAATATCTTCCACCGCCAAGTCGAAGCATTTCAATGACCTTGCATTGTGAATTTTAAAAAGCGATACTGTGGTAACCCCAGCTGATTTCCGCCCGCTTGCTGAAAAAACGATAATTTTTTATTGTTGTGGAACCTAGGCGTAAGTTTTAAATTTATGAGAAAAGTATTTTATTATTAAGAATGATTGATAAATTACATTTGTAAATCCAAACGCAATCTTACGAAGATGTTGAAGTTGGCTTTTAACAAATGAATAATAACGGTATGTTATTCATGTCAATGATAAAAAAAAATAAGTAGGTGTCAAAATATTTATTTTGATGTACGTATTAACTGTAACCTAATGTAAATATTATGCAAAAGTTTTGTTTCTGTATTTTGGCAATTTTTAGTTTTTGGCTTCTAGGAAATAAACGTTTTTGATTTTTTAAAATCACTGAATATTTTATCGTTTTCAGAATGCAGAATTATTTTTAATGCTATGATTTTTTAAGAGCTGTTCTGTCTATTTAATTGCAGTTCTAGATACGTTGCTAGAGTAAGAGTTATCCCTTTGCAAAAAGGATAACGCAATATGGGTGACTTTTTGCTAAAAATTTTTATTATACTTTATTTTTTTGTTAGTATTTTTTGTTGAATTTTTAAATAATTTGATTTTAAAAAATTAATTTCGGTTATATTTTTTAACTTGAAAAGTATTTCATTGTAGGTTAATAATACAAATTGATTTTTCATATTTACTTTTCAGTTATAATTTTTAAAAACGGATGTTGAATATATTTGGATAGATGGAATACCTACTCCTTTCAAATATTCTTGGCGACGGAGCATGTTTATTTTCGTCTCTGTCTTTGCTGGTGTTCGGTGACATATCAATGGCGCATAAAATGAGAAATATTATTGTTTCTCACGTGTTTTAACAACTGAGATTGGTTTATATGCTACACTCAAATGCTATCTGGCGCCTCTTATAATACTAACGATTTATACTTTACCGAAATGTGTAAGCCAAACACGTATGGATTCTATATGCGAAATTATGGCGGCTGCAGAGCTATTTCCCTATCAGTTCGAAGTGTATCAAGGCGTCTGCATTATAGCTTCTGTTGATGAAACTATTCAGAGAAAAAAAAGATTACTTTTTACGGGAAACTATAATAGTGGTCATTTTGATGTCTATTTTGAAATAGTTGGATTTAACAAATAGAAGTAAAGTTAATCTTGGTGATGGTAATGTGAAACAAAATGAAGAAAATGTGTTATCTTTAGTGTTTTAACCTCAAGAAAATGTATCTATGCTACTTTCAAAGACTCAATCAATATCTAACATTAATTTATCAAATTCAAGTGAATCGATTATTAATGATGTAATATCTCTTCAATTAAATAAAGGTAAAAAAAATAGAAAACTATTCACAAATTCAATTAGATATAAACAAGTAAGACAAGCTGCTAAAAGTATATTCAAAGTCATCTTGAAATAATACATAGAGAAGCTGCTTCAAAATGTACTCAAAGCCATCCTGAAGTACATAGAGCAGCAGTACGAAAATACTTTTCTAATAACCCCCATGTGAAACAGGCAGCTGTAATTAAATAGAAAGAAAAAAAAGATCAAATGTTTAATTAGTGTCATGGACTTCTAAAGCTCTGGTTTTAAATATATATATGTAACAGATATTGACTATTCAAATGATAAAATGGCCAGTATCGGAAAACGTTTGCCCTGTTCGAGGTGCCGTGCTTTAAAATGGATAGAAGAACCTCCAGGAATGTGCTGCATTGGTAATCAAGTCCAGCTTCCTGCTCTTAGATCCTACCCTGAACCTTTGAATAGTCTTCTTAACCATAAGGATCAGCTTTCAGAACATTTTCTTTCTATAATTATTTTGAACCACAGTCAAGTGACGAGGATGACACCTGAGCTGGCACCTCCTTCTCCTAACATCCACACCATACCAACGGGAAGACTTTGGGCCCGACAGATTTAACGTGCATCAGCCCCGTCTACACGGCGGGTCTTTGGCGGCCAAGGATCGAACCCGCGACTGAACGAAAACCGCCGGCCACGAATCCGAAACCTTGACCACTAGGCTACCTAAAGATTGGAACACCAATAATGTTGTTGCGTAATTTAAATCCTCCTAAAATATGTAACTGCACCAGACTCAAAGTGAAAACTCTAAGAAAAAACATTATAGAAGCGACTATTTTTACAGGAAAGTATGGGGGTGAAAATATATTCATTTCAAGAATACCATTAATTGCATCAGATTATCATTTTGAATCAAAGCGCTTGCGGTTTCCATTTAGAGTTTGCTTTGCGATGACTATCAATAAAGCGCAAAGGCAGAGTTTAAAATTAGCTGGTGTGACCGTTTTTCACATGGTCAATTTTATGAGGCATGTTCAAGAATTAGTTCACATGAAAATCTAATCATCCTTCAACCAGAAAAACGAACGAAGAATGTTGTCTACAGAGAAGTTTTGGAAATGTAGGCATATTATTTCATATTTTTCTTATATTTAACTATTTCTAAAATTAGAATAAGATAAAATATTAATGAATGTAATTAAGATAAATAAATTGATATAATAAAAAATAAAAATGTAGTTCTCACTCTCAAAAATTGCCATTCATTCAAAATAAAGACAATAGAAATGTTATACACACAAAAAAAATTGATTCAACAGGTTTAAAAAATAAAATATATATATATAAATGTATTTTTATTTTTTTGTTGGCAATTTTTACATGGTTTTGGCCTACTGGGGACCCGCCATGTAGAATAATGGGAACGCATCGTACTACTCAGTACCACATCGGTGATGCGGATTTCTGTTCAACGACATATTTACTGACTAAATTATATTTTCATTGATAAACTATTAACAATTAAATACTTTTCTCATATGTTTGAAAGTCGTGGATAACCATTATTACAGACAATCAATTTTTAAAAATTTTAAATTCAGATTATAAAATTTCTGGAAAAATTTCTTGATATTTTACGCATAGGCTCCAAAATATAATATTACCGTCTGCCCAGCGAAGCGGGCGGGTTTCAGCTAGTATATATATATTGACGCTCAATATCTTCACTAAATTCATACGAATACGCAAGTGCATTGCGCGATTTGGATCTTTAATACTTCTAAAATTCTTATTTGTCGAAAACTTATCAATAAAGTTAACTATACAGTAAATAAATCACAGTCTCCTCTCCTTGTAGCCTCTAATCATTTGGAGATTCATTTCAATATCCGTAATTCAAAGAAAATCAATAAATTGGCATCGTTATTTTAAGTCATATCGGTATTATGCTAAGCTTAATATTTAATATATTATACTTGGCTAAGCTTTTAAAATTAAATTATACTGCTCTAAGTTAAGCTTAAAATTAAGTTATGAAGTGTGTTAATATATTGTTATTATTTTTATCATTATGAAAAATTATACATGAGAGTTTATTTTTGGGAAATTTGTTTTTCAATGAATTATATAAATATTCTTACACAATACTAATACTAAGAATAATGTAAAGTTGCATATAATAAGTATAATTTTAAAAAAATTCTTTATAACTATTTAGAGAAAGCTACGATATATACACAGACCCTATTTAAATGAATATAATTTTTCACTAAATGAGCCATTTAACATTATTTTACACAACTTTTATTTGTCTTATTAACACTTGCTAAAACTATTTGAAATAAATATACCAACATTATTCATCATAGTTTAGGAACCCAAATGCATCATACATAACATTTTCTTTTTCAATAAATCAAAAATCTTACATTTACTTTTTTTCATTAAAAATACCAGTTGGGTTTCGAATTAAAAATAATAGCGATTCATTCTAAAATATTTAGAAGTAAAAAAATGCCTATTTAATAACGACATACACGCTTTGTTAAGAAAAATGTATAATTTTATACTTTTACAATTATTTTTTCTACATTTTGATTGTTAAAAATGTCTTGAAAATAAATTAGAAAGGAATTCTGAAAAATTTTATAATTTATTCATTAACTCAAATTAACAACTTTTGTTATTAAGAATATATAAATTGTTTTCTAGTTCAAAGAGATTGTTACTGTATTTCTAATTATATTATTGAAATTAATTCCCCAATATGCTTCTTTTTCATAATTTACTAATATTAGAGGCAGAAAAAGTTTTTTAAATTGATTTTTAAAGCTGTGCACGTACATATTAAGTCACAAATGTTTTTGAGCATTCCAAGGCCAATAAAATACAGAAAATAATTTAATAGCCTGAATATGAGATAATATCTGTTTGCTATTGATAAGATTTATTTTAGAACTAGACTGAAATAAATCATTTGAATTTTAAGACATTCATTTATTAATCTCGTCAAAGATCGTTACAATGAATACCATTAATATCTAAAAGGATTTATATGCCTTGTTTAAAATATAGGTTTGAGTTCACTAAAATATTTTATTTCAACATTTCAAATATAAATGTCAGTGATAAAGTGTATTTAATGAATGGAATGAAATCAATCTTTTCGGTTTTATGTCTCACGCTTATTAATTTTTTTAGAAATCATTACACTTAATATTATTAATATCTGAAGGATTTCATTTTCCTTGTTTAAAATTGAGTGTTTTATTAGAATATCTAATTGTAACATTATCATGAAGAAACGGAAATAAAGAATTTATTTCTGAAAAGGACATGAAATGTTCAGCCCCTGTTCTTTCGTTCATATTACTACCAGCGGTTACTTCAAATTTTTATGTTTTATATCTTTAGGTCTTTCAGACATATAATCAGTAGTTGAAGCGACACTTCCATTTTAACACATCTCAGTTATTTATCTTCAACTCAAATATTCTTTGTGTAGAAAAAAAATATTTGAAAGTGTTGCATATACTTAAAAATAATCATGATATTAGTTTCAATTAATTTGATAACTTCTGCAGCTTTATGTGGTTTCAAATACTATAAAACTTCATAAAATGTATTATATTAAACATTTTATATATTCATAGAAAATTAATGACGATAAATAATAAATTTAATTTATTTATCTAGAATAAATTGTGAAACTAAATAATTTTTAAATAAAATATAAATAATTATGCATATGAAAATTCATTGTTTTATCACACACGAATGCCTAACGTCAAATAATATAAAATTCATAATAACGTCACCTATGCATATAATGCGTTGCCTCACCAGTGTGCATTCTCGATGCTAAGTAATAAATATCTCTGCCAGCTATCAAAGCTGTTAATGACGTTGAAATCACAAAATTAGTTTAAGAGTTTCTCAATGCAATGTCATATTTGACGGTCGCGAGATGAGCCAAGCAATTCGAAGACAGAAATTAAGTTCAAAATGTTCACTGATAAACATTATCAGAATGTAATATGGGAGCTACAAGTCCGTTGAAATCTCTAATTTACAGTTCCATTGGAGTAGTAAAATGTTATCAGAGTCAGTAAAAAAAAATATCACAGAAGCAAACTATTTTGTTTATATATATTTGTAAACTTTTATACAAGAAGCATATCTGGTGATCAAAAATATAAAAAAAAACATTTTACTAAAATAATGATAAAAGAACATAATGACAATAACGCTTAAGAAAAGTAGTTATACTAACTCAATATGATTATGGATATAAATAAATAATATTCTATCATAGCTAAAGGTCCATAATCAACATAGGTTATTTTTTCCATAAATTATAAAAATCTTTTTATATCGATATCATTCAGTTAAGATTTAAAAAAATGAAAAGATAAAAGTTGAGATTCTATTCTGAAATCAAAAGCTAGTAATTAATTTCAAGAAACGCAGCTTAATCAGGGATTATGTTGAAAATTGATATCTTTGCTGTTTTAGAGTAAAAGGAAAATAATTAATTTCCATGCAAAAAGTGTAGTTACGAATTAGGAAAAAAATAGATATTTTAAGAATTAGTAATTATTTTGTTTGGCATTAAGTCACAAAAGTTATAAAAAAAATTGTCATATAATTGTTTATGTACAATTAATATTGGAAGTTAGAAGAATTTTTAAATGGGAAAATAAGATCATTAAAAAGTGTTGCAAAACAAGAAAACTTTTCTTTTCCAAGGAAAAATTTGGAAAAAGCTGATTACGAAATATTTTTTTTTTTGACTTACAAAAATTTAAAAATTTTCAAATTTTTAAAGCATTTCAAATGTGAAATTGCTTAAACCTGTCTTTAAGTATAATGGAAACAGGAAACTTCAAATCGTAATCCTACACTCATTCTTAGCTGAACGTTTTTTTAATTAAAGTTTTGGGGAAAAAATCATGCAAAAGTTTTATAATAAACCCCTTTTTTGTTGATGCTGAAGACATTAATTTCTTTATAAGTTGCTGCTATATTTTTGTCCTAATCTGTACAATAATTATCATCACCTTATGAATGGGACACAATAAAATTACTCTAAACTAAAATCAATCTAAATAATTTTCTTTGATTATTTACTTTAATACAGGCATTGAATATTTTTATTAGTGTATATGGTATTTAAAATATATATGAAATTCAAAGTATGATACAAAGCGTCTTTTAAACAATATATTTTTGATAAAATACTTTTATCACATGCATATATTAAGTTGAATGAAAGTAATTTTAACTGTTTTAGAAGAACATGCATTTTTTTCAGTATAAATTGTTTTAAGAGCCACCAATTTTTTTTAAATATATATAACACTGCATTTTGCATGATATTCTATTTATATCTGTATGTTTTAGCTATTTGGAGGACAATTAATATAAATGTTACGAAATGATAATTTTTGCAATGATTATCTGTAATTTCTAAACCTTACATTTTACACCTTTCTTCTGTGAAGACTTAAACACTGTTTCGGGTTCAATAGGTAGTAGCTTTAATTATCCCGTAAGAGAATGATATCGTACTCTTAATTCTTAAACTCGTATACTCAAATCATCTGTATATCAACCATTCTATCGTAACCAAAATAAGTGTTTGATATTATATCACAACCTAAGACATTTCAGTTCTAAAATAACTAGATTAAAAATGCATTTATTGTAGTTTCCCTAAAAGCAGAATAAATTATTAATTAAAACAGATTTAATTAAAAATGAATCAACATAGCAATTAAAAGCGTATGTCAATAAAAAAAATTTGTAAGCATTAATGTTCCTTACCAAAATAAAGTTACCGACACCTTACCAAAATGAAATTAAAGAAATGGGACATACTTATGTAATACTAGAGACAAACGTGTCAGTATATTTAGAAAAGTTTTGATAGCGAGGAAAATAAATTGCATCATCAAAAGAGAGTAACAGGCTTAATTGTTAAATAAATCAATATCTTTATCTATGGTGATACTTTAGAGAGAAAGCTCAAATTTAAACCCCTTATTTCCGCATGAAATAACACTAATTGTTACCGACATCCTGATAAGACGTAATCATTTTGTAGTAGAAATACTCTAAATTAATCTTCCTCGGACTTTATTTCCGTTATTAAAATTAATTTGTGTTTGTAAGTTGAACTGTGTTTGTTATTTTCTTTATAGATTCTCAGTCTGCTTCAGACAGAGTTATTTATCTGTGACACACTTAGTGTAATATTCCGCCCACTGCTGAACAATTTGATAATTTTGCCAGATGCGCTTGAATGTTTGTGTGAAATTATTTCACACAATTAGACATTTCCGTCAGCTTTAATCTTCTAAGCCAATCATGTTATCTTTAGGAAATTTGTATTTCGCATTATAATAACTGAAATGTCAAAATTAAAGTGTGTCAGAGTTATGCCTAAAAATGTTTATTTCATGGGTATTCAAGATACCATGAATCAGAAAGCACTTAGAGAATTAGTGAAGAAAAGAATGACCTACTTCAATTATAATCCAAATTATAGTTTTTTTTCCTTCATTTCAACTAATAAACATGTACGAATTTAAATCATTAGGAACAGTGGGAAGCAAAGGAGTTTTAAGAGTATATTGAACATCTTTGTTGACTAAAGTATTATTGAAGAACAACAATTTTGAACTTTGTCTTAAAGGTATCCTTAGCAATTACTAGCAGAAAACTTCATGATTAAATTAAATAAATATGTTTAAACAAATTAAGCATACCTAGTACAGGAATAGTAAATACTTTCTAAATTGAAATGTATTATTATCTAATATAAGACATATATTCTCTCTCTCTCTCTCTCTCTCTCTGTGTGTTGTAACAAAAACTTTGGTTGTAAAGGGAGTGAAATCAAATCTAACACCAAGTATAACGACAAATGATGCTTTATTCGTAAATGCTTTGGAGAAGACGACATAAAGGTAAAAGAGTTTCGACAGTAACATCACAAACAGAAATCACAGCACTTGTACAAATTTACGACACAAATACAGGAACAAAAACAACACTTTCATTGACAGTTATAGTTGTATCAATAATATTCAGTTCACCAGCTCACTAATTCATCCTACGGACAAATATAAAGTAGTATCCTGCACTTCTAAGACAAGCTTCGACAGCTCGTTCCTGGTAAATACACATTGCTTCTAATCAAATTCACTCGGGTACGCTATCGACAGTTCCTGGGTAAATTCAGTGCCGACAGCATCTAATTGTTTTCCCGATAGATCTCTAAAAGCCGACTACAAAGACAGACTGACTCCTCAATCTTGGCCATCAGAGTATTTATACTTATTCCGGCCAGAGGTCACATCACCTGGAAAATTCACGTAAAGTCTTTAACTTTCTTGCCAATCAATTTTTCGCCTAGGTTCCAACACATTCGGTATATTTCCAATTGTCGTGAAATTCATCAAGTTTCTCGCCAAGTCTCCAAAATGTCATTAAATCTGTCCCCAAAGCTATGGGATTATTGCTTAAACTTTCCATGGCTGATTAATGACATCTCTGTATAAGTCTCGATTCCTTCATTAGAGAAATTGAAGGGAAGCGTCATTTTGTATTCGTAATAAACACACACACACATATATATATATATATATATATATATATATATATATATAAAACAAAGATGCAAATCTTGTACGTAGAATATGTAAGTGTAATACATGTATGGGGGCGGAACTAGTCGCAAAACACGATTTATAAGCGAGCGTTCCAAAATCTGCATTTCGCCGAATTTGTGGTAGTTTTTTTTTTTTTTTTTCTTTTTTTGCAAAAATCACTTATATTAAAATTCAAACAGTAAAAGTAAATAACGACCAACGTTTAGATAAGGGAATGAGGTAGATAATTCTAGGTAGGCTAAAAACAGGCTTGTCTCAAACCCATATTCGCAGAGAATTCGATTTAACGCGCAGTGTCACGTCCAACTTATGGAAACAGTGTAAGGATACCGGATCCATCGAGAGAAAGCCTGATCGAGATCGTCCAAGAGCATTAATGGTCAGAGAAAATCACCATTTGTCCATTACAGCGATGTTTATCAGGGATGCTACAGCTTCTCGGTCTTCTATGAGTTGTATACAGCCACAATAACCCGAGTTTGAAGGATGACTGTTTCCAAAAGAATTCATGAGAGAGAGCTGTTTGTAAGCAGACCTGTTGTTTGCGTCCCACTCAATTCTACGAACAGAAAAATCCATTTAAAGTGATGCAAAAATCATACAGATTGGAGTATGAATCAATGGGTGATCGTTCTCTTCACTGATGAGTCCCGGTTCAGCCTAAGCAGTGATTTTCGTTATACATTCATTTGAAGAGAACCAGGGACCCGCTACCTGCCTCCAATGTCCAAGAAATCGAGGAGATTTGATGGTCTGGCCAGGCATTATTTCGGATGGCCGCACACACCTCCACGTTTTTAAAGAGGTCTTATATATATATATATATATATATATATATATATATATATATATACAACAGGTCAATTGAAAAGTCACCGGCCTGACACATAGATGGCGCTATTAGAAATGAATCCATGTCTTTTTTAGTTAGCCCTAACCCTCAAAAGATGCGTGTATAAATTTGACAGCTGTCGGATCATTAGTTTGTGAATTATAGCATTTTGAGTGAAGCAACTTTTGTTATTGTGAAAAAAATGGATAAAAAGGAATTTCGCGTGTTGATAAAATATTGCTTTTTGAAGGGAAAAAATACAATTGAAGCAAAAACTTGGCCGAGTTTCAGGACACTGCCCCAGGAAAATCAACCATCAAGGATTGGTATGCTAAGTTTAGACGCGGTGAAATGAGCACCGAAGACGGTGGACGCCCAAAAGAGGTTGTTACCGACGAAAACATTAAAAAAATTCACAGAATGATTTTGAACGACCGTAAATTGAAATTGAATGAAAGAGCAGACACTCTAAAGATATCAACTGAACGTGTACATCATATCATTCACGAATATTTGGGTATGAGAAAGCTCTGTGCAAATAAAGTGTCGCGCGAGCTCACTTTTGACCAAAAACAACGACGAGTTGATAATTCGGAGCAGTGTTTGAAGATGATCAAGCGTAATAAACCCGAGTTTTTTCGTCGATATGTGACAATGGATGAAACATGGCTCCATCATTTCACTCCGAAGTCCAATCGACAGTCCTCCGAGTGGACTGCACACGATGAACCCGCTCCAAAGCGTGGGTAAACGCAACAGTCGGTTGGCAAGGTTATGGCGTCTGTATTTTGGGATGCGCATGGAATAATTTTCATTGATTACCTTGAAAAAGGAAGGACCATCAACAGAGACTATTACATAGCGTTATTGGACCGTTTGAAGGACGAAATCGCCGAAAAACGGCCGCATTTGAAGAAAAAGGAAGTGCTGCTTCACCAAGACAATGCACCGTGACACAAGTCGGTGAAAACGATGGCAAAAATCCATGAATTGGGCTTCGAATTGCTTCCTCATTCACCGTATTCTCCAGATCTGGCCCCCAGCGACTATTTCCTATTTTCAGATCTCAAAAGAATGCTCGCTGGGAAGAAATGTTCGTCGAATGAAGAGGTGATCGCCGAAACTGAGACTTATTTTGAAGCAAAGGACAAATCGTACTACAAAAATGGTATCGGAAAGTTAGAGGGTGGCTGTAACCAGTGTATCACCCTTGAAGGGAATTATGTTGAATAAAAAAACTAATTTTGCCAAAAAAAATGTGTTTTACTATGGTAGGCCGAGGACTTTTTAATTGACCTGTTATATATATATATATATATATATATATATATATTAGCCTAGTGACCTATCAAAACTTATAATATGCTAATAAATTCCATTATCTTATATCTGAGAAGACGTTATACACTTATAAATATTAATATAGATTTTCATAAAACGAAAAGAGATAATATGAAAAGTTGATACTTTTTACTTAAATATTTTTATTTATATGTGACAGATTATATTACTTATTTCAAATAAACTTAAATTTTTAAATTAATTTTCCTTAAATAACTTAACACTTTTACAGGTATTATCATCACTTAAAAGAGTAAAAAATGATGTTACATTTCGTCACATGATAGAAAAGAAATCTATCGTAAGACACTTTCTATCATGCTTTTCACACATGATAGAAAAGCAAGTCAATTTTGCTTAAACATCAGAGATCTCCAATGGTATGCATATTTATATACGTCATGGGTTACAAAACTTTGAAACCTCGAACCCACATTTTAGAAACCGAATCTATAGTTACCCACTTCATTTTCGGTACATTAAATTTAAAAACGCAACACAACATGTACCTTCCAAATAAGGGCTTATAACTCACAAAAAATATCATTATTAAATATAATTCTACAAAAGTATTTTTCTAATAACGCCTCTGTGAAGGGTAGGCTTATGGCAACGAAGTCCAAGTCAATTTGAGTTACTTTCTGCTGCAAGGAGTTTGATAACTGCAGCTCGTTATAAGATTTGATTTTAATCTTTACCATTGCCAAGACATTTAACTTCTCAAAGGTGTGATCATGAGAAGGAGAACAATATTTTCAAAACTCCATTAGAAAGATTTGGTTAAACGTACGTGTTTATATAACAAATAACAAAAATCATGTCAATTTAGCACATGTAGAACGTAGAATGTGCGCGGTTAGAGCCAAGGCAGCTTAAAATTAAGTAGAAATTACGCATTTCAAAACATTCTCTGCATGTTAAAGTGAAATTGTATGTTAATAATAGCTACAAGAAACCATCAGGGTGCCTCAACATTTGGTAGAATGATTGGCAATCTTGAAGAGGGACGTAATTTGACGAATGTTGCACAAAAGTTTGAAATTGAGAGAAGTATAATTTCAAGAGCTTGAAAAACCTTCAAAATGACATATACAGCAATGAGAAAGGCTGGCGGTAGTCGACCGTGAAACACAACGATAAGTGATGACCGGTATATCATTCAGCAGGCAATAAAAGATCGGAACCAAATACTAGGCAACATTGCTCATCAGCTGCGTACAGCAACCGTACAACAGGTATAACGGAATACTGTGGCCAGACATCTACATAAAGATGGCTTATTCGCCCATTGACCTGAGCGCTGCGTACCGTTAACAGCGACCCATCGATTACGGCACCTTTTACAGAAGTGTCAAAAATACAAAGACTGGGCATCTCACTAATGTAAAAGCGTTCTGTTTACTAATGAGATTCGTTTTAGTATCGACCGTTATTATCAGCACTAGTTGATATAGAGGGAATTAAGAAAACGGGGTCATCCCACATAAATCAAGAAAAGAGACCACTGGGGAGTTCATGAAGTGCTTGTGCTCGGATATACTATGTTGAATGGATGAATGGAGCGCGATATTTTCGACAGCGGCTCTCTTAACGGAGATCATTACTATGATGGAATTATCCTCCCATACGTGCGTCTTTTCTGAGGGATCATTGGTTGAGACTTTATTTTTATGGACGACTTTGCATGTCTACACAGGACCTCAAGTGTTAAAGAGCTTCCAGATAGTGAAAATATCAACTGAATGGATTGGCTAGTGTGCTTCCCTGATTTCCGAACATGTGTGTAGACTAAGATGACTAGATTTTAACATTCAAAAAGCGGGACACCATTGACAGGTGGTAGAGTGTGTGTAGCGGGGGGGGTGTTCTCGATTAAAAATTTGATACCTAAAAAATACCTACCTTTGGTACCTAAATAAATTTCTTTTCCAAATTATTTGAATAGCTTATTTGTTGACATCACTCGTTTAACTAGCACGGAGTTTGATGTTATCGAATGAGAGACAGTTTCAAAACTCAAAATGCGAAGGCTTTACTTCGTGGACGACCAACAAACTCCTTGCATCCTCACCCTTTTCCTCTCAAAAATTCCCCTCCGATTCCAATTTGTAAAAGATGTAATCCCTTCGCAACAATGTTCCAATTGATACTAGATCGCTAGAGGAACATGTCGCCATAAGAATAAAATCTGCGGAAATGTATAATGTGTTCTCTCTTCATTTTACAGCTACAAAATGTTTTCGTCGATGAACTTTGATAAGTAGTTCCTGATAATCAGTTCTGAACAATTATTTTTATTATTAAAATTTAATATTATAAAATTTAAAAAAAAAAAAGAATATAAAGCTAATATATACTGGGGAAATAGCTACATGGAAGCCAAAAATCGTATATTTCCTTCCCGTTCTTCCGCCGTTCCCTAGCTCGTCGTGCATTCTTTCTAAAAATGGAGACTTTCTAAAACCTCGCGAGACGCGGAATAAATTGTTAAAATTCGGAACACTTTGAAGCGAGTTCTGGTGTTCTCTCCTTGTTTTCGCCTCTAGGGATCACCAAACAACTGAAACAGGGACTTCTTGGGAGAGGGGCAACTCATACCTCAAGAACTGCTGGATAAATTAGTACTGAATATGAACAGATGGTGTTATATAACAATTATAGTTCTTGAAAGTCATATCCCTTACTAAGAGACTTTGGTTTGTTGTTCTTCCTCAAAGCCAGATAATGTTTCTTACTAATGCCATTCTGTTAACCTTTTTCTGCTTCGTTCTATAATGTATGCGTACAATTCAGTTTTTAGCTACTGTGCTTTCGTCAACCTTTAAGTGCCCTATTGTGCCTCTATAGTGTGAATTTCATGTCACCCAGTTGATTTTTTTTCGAAATTATGGCACAATCGGAAAAGTTCCTTAACCCTTTCTGGACAGCACACTCTGACGAAAGAGGTCTCATGGGCCGAAGTGCTTGCATCTCTGAGCCTAACTTTAGAGAAAAAAATCACAAAAAAAGTTTTCATCCTAATGTTATAATTTTTGGTAAAATTTTAGATTATGACTTCAGCTGTTATATATTTTAAAATTAGAGTTTCTAATAATATTTTACCTTTAAATTACAGAACAATGTATATAAAGAGCTTATTTTGAGAAATAATTTTCAGAAGCACTATTGAAATTATTCAGAAATTTTATTGACAAAATACATCAATAAACTTTCAAATTAATGAAAAATTATACAAAGAAGACTATTTACAAAAAAGAAAAAAATTAAAGTGAAGACCGAGTGTGGTAATTAGCGAAGCGCGGAGAAATGCAAAGTCCTGATTTGCCCGTTGCTGACAAAATGTCAGCATCAGAATCACTAGAAATATTCATTTGCAAACTTTTAGAAATTTAATCTCACTCATTATTAATTGGCTCGTCGACAATGTGAGTATATTCTTCTGATAAACAACGCTGTCTCTCAACTATAAACATGTGTCAAGGCTTTCCGAAATAAGAAGCGAAGTAAGTGTAATACATCAAAAAGTAACGCAAAGTCAAATATTACTGACGGTAAAACTTTATAAAGAAGGAAATAAAAAATACAGAGCAAAAATCGATAAAAAAAAAGCTTTCTGAGAAAATTCAGAAACATGAATGTACATCACGTAGAAGTTTAAAGAGCCGAGTTCAGTTTGTTTACAGTATGCTTTCCCTCCTCCTCCACAACAAAAAAAGCTGGTGAGCGAAATACTGAATTAAGACAGACTGTGGACATACTGTAGGTAAAGATCTAAAATTACTATTGAGTTCAAAAGTAATGGACACAGGACGCCATCAAGAGATTTTTAGAAGACAATCCTCCTTAAAATGCAAATACGCATCGTTCGGCCCCTGAGCTCATTCTCCAGTAATGAGTATTTGATACGTTTGGTCATAAGCTACGATCGCGAGTGATGCGTATTTTGTACTTTCGTACCGAAAGGGTTAAATCTTGTACACAAGTGTATAAAGAAGATATAAATATTTACATTGTAACTCTTATAAAATGTAAACACACACACAATTCTTGACATATTACTATCATCATGGATTATACTCACAGATTTATAATATATCTTACAAGTGGCAGTATCTGAATAAATTTCTGACATGGTTTTTCCATCTTATCCAATTTTTATTTCTCTACTAATCTAAAAGGTTATTTAACCCTACGTGTGCTTATTGAAACAAATAATAAATTAAATCTAAAAAATAAATTTATCCACAGTTTCTGCCTATTTGCATAAATATTGAAAATTAACGTATGCTTTATGGAAGAAATAATATCAAATGAATAAAGAAAAAATCATATCAAATGACGAAATAAAAACTATAGAATATGTGATGTCCCCGCTCATTTTTATTATTCATTATTTTGTATGATTTGTTTTTTCTGAAATTTTGCAAAATCACAAGATTTGAGAAATCTTTATCCTCCAGAAATCGTACTTTAATTTTTCAAAATATATGTAAATATATAAGAGTTATAGCATTTTTAATTCTCTCTTATAAGTTTTCTTTCTAAAACATCCCAGAGAAAATTATCACAAGCGATATTAACTAAATTAAGGCAAGGGGGTTTGGCAAAGTTGTAACTTGTATCTTGCTTCCTTGATTTAAATTTAGTTATCGACTGTTTTTCTCAAGCTGAGTCGTACTATAATTAAATATGTTTGATGCAATTAAAGAAAGAGCGAAGGTTCATAATATGATTTGTTCTCTTGTATCTACCCTGAGGTGGCATTTACTTAATTGAAGTAAATACCTGAATAATTATTAAAAAACAATTTATACAGTCTCTGCATGTTGATCATATCACTGTATGAAAAGTGACTTTTCATATCACTGTATGAAAAGTGACTTTTATGGTTAGAAAATTCATAACTAAAATAAATTAGAGGAAATGTTTCCTAAGAAAAATTGAAAGGGACAAGCACACAAAATTGAAATTATATGGTGCAGGAAGTATCATTTCAAAAGAAATAATAAATATTATTTATACTTTTAATTACAGTAATTAAAAAGGTAACAACAATAATGCCCATAGATGTGTAAGGGATTCCATCTTTTCTATTTAACTGCTTCACAATTTTCTTATAGTAAAATTTTCAAACTAATATAGAAATGATAATGATATGAATTGTTCTCTTCAAATTACATTTTTTCATAGAATCTTTTACGTAATTTTAATGTAGGGCTATTTTTTGAATGAAATTATGTATGTTTATCTATGTAAGATTTTAAATATGTGGCGGATTCTCCTTTAAGCACTAAAATGAAAAATTTTATTAAAATGTATTGGACGTAAGCACTGGCAATTATAATTATATAAATCATTTTTGTAACTGTTTAATTACTGACATTTAAAGCAAAATATTATTCAGTCATTCAATCGATAATTTGGAGCAAACTTTTGAAACTGCATTTTAATACACTATACCAACAGTACCAGGGTGCATAGCGCTTTATTCTAAAACACAACAAACATGCTGGATAAAAAAATTATATGTGAGTATCATACATATGCATATCTATCTACACATAAACTCACCGTTAATACTTCTCGAGGCTTTATAATTATAACAATGTTAAAGATGCGTATCTTGCTTTATGGAATAGCTGAGAATCAGGGAGGGAAATTAATATACATTCTTTGAGTAAGCCTCCAAGAGGTAAAAAGAAACCAAGACCGCGTTCTTAGGTTGGTAGACTTATCTAAAGACTAATATTCTTGTGTCTGACGTCCATGTAAGCCCAGAGATTTTGTTTCCTTCAGTTGTCCATTTCCTGTTCCCTTAATCTTGTTAACATCGTAATCAACGCTTATTTAAGGAAACATTTTTGTTACCTTATTCATCTGTAGTTTTAGATCATGTAATCATATTCATGATACCGTAAATAACAGATCGTTTCAAAACCTTTTTAAATAATGACAATAATATCCGAGACAGAAACAAAAAAAAATTTATTCAGTGAAACGAAAGATAAAAGTAAAAATATACTTTTTACTTATATCAATAACACAATACACACAATAAAAAATTCACTAACAATATCAATTCAATCAATGACGATATCCGTAACAATTGCATAATTTGTGTTTTTTTTATTGCATATTTCAAAACAGATGCAACATTTTTGAATAAAAGAAACAAAAAGATTCTTAATAGCTTTATTATTTTTTTTATTTAGCATGTGTTTGCATGTTGCAGTTTTGAGAAAACAACGCCAATAAAAATGTGGAGGCATTAAATAAAATGTGCATGGAATTAGTTTCAAATATTAACATTACAATACATTACGATAATGATCAGCTGGTTTTATGAACATCGTGCTTATGCAACGCGAGGGCTATTGGACGGACCTCGTAATTTTGAACCTCAGTCAAGTGACGAGGACGACACCTAAGCTGGCACTTCCTTCTCCTAACTTTCACACCACGACACGGGAGGACTTTGAGCCTAGACAGATTTAAAGTGCATCAGCCCCAGCAATACAACGGATCTTTAATAGCATGAAAGCTCGAACCCATCACTTGACGAAAGCCGCCGGCAGCGACCTTGACCACTAAGCTATTTCAGCCGCTATGATTATAATTACCTTTAGTCTGCCAAAAATATATTTACATTGCTAAGTTACACTTAATATTATATCATCTACTTTTATTTTAATATTGGACCAGATTACTGTTGTCTACTTTTATAATTAATCATTGGTTTTTATTTTAATATTCAATTTAATAATTGATTTTTATCGTAAGATATTCTATGCTTTTATTATTTTTGTTGTTCACATTTGCAACGTACTCAAAAGTGTTTTTTTCGTGAAAGTAAAATGCATTAGAAATTTGAAGAAGGTATTTTTGAATTTTGATAGTAGTTGCTTCTGTGGAGCCTGAGACATGGAAGTATGCTTTATTTAAACTAATTAATATTCATTTTGCATAATTCTTCTTTTTAGAGAACTTAATAGGGAAAAAAAGTGAAACCACATTTTAAAAAGATATTATCAAAACGTCAGTTTTATTTTTTGATATGTGCTAACATGTTGTTTTGAGAAAACGGCATGATCAAAAAGTGCATCAAGTAAAATAAAAAAATACAAGGTGTAAGATTCAAAAGAGTGACATTATAATACATTACGATTACGATAATTGCATTTAGTTTTCTTAAGGTATATTTACATTGCAAAGAGAAATTTTATTTAATATTTCATCATCTGCTTTTGTTTATTACATCTTTCTTCGTTGCTCTTGTTAATTAAATGCAATTAACACTCCGAAGAAAGTTATCCCTTACTAAAGATACACTTATTAACTGAAATTACAGAAAGGTTTAATAATGCTTAAGAAAAACATATATCTAACACTTTCAAATAGCATTTTAAGTTAATTGAAGCATATAATAATTATTTTTTAGAGTTAAAATTTTTAACATCTTTTTTTCTCTGTTTGTGTTTTTCAATACATCTTAGCATTTAAAATGCTCCTTCTCCAACAGATCCCAGTCTGTTCAGGTTTCTTCTATGTGTTACATGTAATCCAAGTAACAAAATTAGAGATCCATTTTGTTATAAAAAAATCCTCTTAAAAAATAATGAACGGTATTAAGGTGTTTAGCTGTATTATGGCATACGTAGCAACATTTTTCTTACCTCCGCGATTAAATAAACTCTTGTAAAATGTCTTAATTACCCGAAACAATGTTACAAAAAAGTTTTACATTAAAACATTGATAAGTACAATAAGAATAGAGTTTTCAACTCCCCTTCCTTTGAAAAAAACTTTAATATAAATTTTTAAAATTACATTAACTATGTAACTAAATTTTTCTTTGAAATAATTTTTTGAAACACTATATGACATGCTAAAACATAATTTTTAAATACATAAATAAAACAAACTGCTTAAATAGGGCCAAGTCCCCCTTATATTTCGATTACACGTTATTTATTTTTATTAATTTAGGTATTGTATCTCCCTCTGCCCATACTTTATATTTATTGCACACACATATATAATTTAAACTAAGTACATAAAATTCAACTGCATAAGGTGAAAATGTATGGTCTAATTTCGTATCATATTTTTATTAACAATATCACCTAAAACTTATTTTGTTACGTCTAATAAAAGAAAATGCTTCTGAGAAAACAATTGAGCTACGCATGGGAAACCTTAAAACTAATATTAAATCTGTTTTCTTTTCATACAGTAGAGGTACTTTTCAGAATTGGATGACTCGGTTTTGAAATATAAAGAACTCGTGAGTCGTAGATATTATAACATTTGTGAGGTAAGTACAATACACCAGTAATGTCATTTTTTGAAAACAATGGAAAACTCAAGCCAAGGTCAAAGTCTAATATATAAATTCGATTCTACAGAAGGTGTTATTTTATACGTTACAGTGACACTTTTAAAACTTTTGAAAAAGAAATGAATAAGGAAGCAAGCTAATTTTTCCAGTAATAATTGCTAAATTAACTAAGTCAAAATAAGAATCTATGTTTTCATCCGGTAGTGAAGTTACATTTAAAATACTAAGAAGACGCATTTTTTAAATTTTTTAATTGCAATACTTTAGTCTCAATTCTTAAAGGTTAAGAAATATTAGGAATTTTAATTAAAAAAACTACCTTATAATGTACCAAATTCAAAAATATTTTTACAAGAGTTATCTTCGTTTAGAGGAATTTCTGCTTATAGTAAAGTTTACTGTATACAAACTTATAAAACGTTGATTTTATTCATTTTTCTTTCTTTTCTTGGATATGTTCAAGCAACCGTATATAGTCGGGAAACAATTTTAAAAGAAAACTTTCCATTTTCATTAAAAATTGGCGCTGCACTTTTTTTCTAAGATCTAGATAAAATTTTAATATACCATTAATTTTAATTTTAATATTTTTTGTAGCCTTTCAGTAAGAAGCTTTCTCTAAGCACTTAATTTATTTTTTAAAAAAATAACAATACGTGTCATGTTTGTAAAAAGTGATTCGAGGGTCCAGGACTAGCAATTATGGGTCATTTGAAAGATAAATGCATCTATGTACATTACCCAAAGACTTATATAATTTAACTGAATAAAAAAGTTAGTGGTTATATTTGATTTTTAAGTAGTATATTAAGAAAATAATTACAGTTCTAAACTCTTTTTCATTGAAATATGTGACAAATGGGTAATACTTGTAATTTTTTTTTATTTTACTTAGGGTTGTCTTTGCTTAATGTCAAATAGACCGATTCAAATTCTGAACACATTTTCAGACAAAAAAAATTGATCTGATTTTCATGTAAATTTGGGAAATGTAATATATACATTCATTTGTTATGCAGTATTCTTAAGATTTAGAAGTATTCCAGAAATACACATTTTTCTTCTTAAGCATTTAAGGCATTATACTGTATAGGAGACAAGTTATTGAACACATTTTACACTAGAAAAAATACACTGACTCAAACACGAATGAATATTTTTTTAAAATGTACTCATTTCTGAAGGATAACGAAGTTTAAAAAAATAATATAATATTGGAACAATTTTCTGTCAGATAAAGTGTTCAGATATGGAATTCTAATATTTAACATTACGTGAAATCAGACTTATAAACTATTTTATTCAAAAAACTGAAGACAATCACAAAATTTCTTTTTTTTTTTTTTTTTAAATTTAAAAAAAAGTTGCATTTTTATTTCTAAGGCAAAACATAACAAAAAAGTAAATGAAGCCTACCTGCATAAATTTGTTAATTCATAAGTAAAGTACAATAAACACCCTTTTAAGTGTCGCTGAGCCAAGGATATGATCAGTCAGCTGTAAATAAGTAAATTCAAAATTTGCAGTTTCGCCTTTTTATAAATATATCTTGCATCTTTCTTTCCATATTTTAGAGACATTTTTATTTAATTTTTGCTCGAAAGCCTGAATCCCGTTTCAAAATTTGGAACTAATCCTTACTAGGATTTTGAAAACTAAATAACAATGAGATAGAAAATAATTTGTTTAACAATTAAGTTGATTTTTAGTTTTGTTTCTTTTGCAAATACACTTAAAAGTGTTACAGTAATATATTTTGACAGAGTGGACGAATCCGAATGGGAGAAATAAAGCTACATGAACAGTGCTAGCCTATAACGTGGATGTTGATAGTAATTATTATCGTTGTTGTTATTATACCCAGAGAATCATCATTCGTCATCAAGTGGCTACAGTAGCCAAGAGGTCATGGTCACAAGCTTACAGCTAGCGCTCTTTCCACCGAATAGTAAGTTCGATTCTTTAAGCCTCTATAGACCAGCCGCATAACGGGGCTGATGCACTTTAAATATCTCGAGACTCAAAGTCCTAAAGTTTTTGGTGTTGTGGAGGTTTGGAGAGGGAGTGCAAGTTCAAGTGTCATTCTCATCACTTAAGACGAGGCTCACAATTATGATGTCCATTACTTGTAGCCCATCACTTGTCCATCACTTGTTTGACTTGAATAATTATCAATCAAAACACTAGTCATCTAAAATTTGGAGCGTTTCTTAAGGCTCCTTTGGAAAAACAACCAAGCGGGATTTTTCTTAACTCATTAGACTATACAAAATCAATCCTCATGTAACCCTCCTTCGATTTATTTGGACCAAGTATGCTCATCGGATCCCATTCAATATCCCTTGTACTTCGGGATTCTGTGTGTTCAAAAATCTGTTATTTGTTGCCTGAGCTCATGACTGTGACCTTGACTACCTCGGTCACCTTCTAACTGGAAAGTAACTTATGATGTAGTGATCAGGTGTGATACGCGGTTGTTCCCACGATCATAAAGCAAATAGTTTTATTTTGGGATACTAACTTTTGGACACTTTGACTCAAAACATGAAAGACCCGAAGAGGGTCATTGAACGGAAAAACCTTCAGAAATGTGAATCGCAATTTCAGGTGGAAAGGGCACTTCCTCCCTCTCTGTGGTATCCCTCCGTCCGTTCTGACGGTACATTTAAATAAGAAATTCACCAAGAATTTGGCACATTCATTCACGCCATTCCACATTGTCACACACACTCACACGGGCAGATTCACTCAGACATTCACTCTTGTCAGTCACACACAAAAAACAATATTCCTGAACACAAAAACTTCAACGACTGGGACACCACTATCATCTTCCCCCTATATATTAAATTAAGTCATGAGAACTTTAGTTATGTTTGTTTAAATAAATTTAATGATGCAAAAAATAATTCTAATTCTTCATTCTCATCTATTATCGGAGCAGCTTTATTCCACTATGCAACCCCTTTTTTGTCTTAGTTAATGAAGCATAAATGTGTAAATCTCAACACTACTAGCTTTAAATAAATATCTTAATTCAGAGAAGAAGCTTTGCATCATTTGTAAATCGCAGTGTTGCAATATGCAAATGTATGTGATCAATTCTTTTGCATCAATTCGACCGCTTCTTCAAATTCTAAACCATTTTAACACTTTCATGAATACTTAATTTTTACATTTTTATAAATGAAATTTTAAGAAATCTTTTTTTTCAAAACATATTCACATTATTTCCATTAATGCTTTATGAAGTGATTCCAAAATGAGGTTATGAAAATTTCCACAACACAAATCTATGTCTAATTAAAATTTCACAAAGGAGTTTTATAAGCAAAGCTTTAAAAAAAATTCCAAAAAGAGAAATTGATGTTATTAGACGATGAAAAAAGTCAAGAAGCATTATATTTTCAATATCAAAAATTACTTTTCGATATATTGTTGAAAGCGTATATGTTTATGCATTTAATAATATATGTAAAAGAATAACCAGTTCTGCGCATCTATTTAAATCGTACTATTTATATAAAAACAAAACTAATTCAGGAATTAATCATTCAACTTGAAAAAGAAACTCATTTTTTTTATTCTAGTAAAATCGTTATAATTTATTTAAACAAAATCAGTTATGTTTATAACTTCAGTTATGTTACAAAAATTTGGGTAGCATGATTTATATAAAAATATACCAAATTTTCAATTACACAATTCAAATTTTTATATTTAATGAAATTTAACTTGAAACAATATATACTTTAGAGCTAAAAGTTACTTAAAAAAATCATTATTTTTCTTAATATATTACACAAACTACCTCATTTTAATTGGTTAAATAAAAGGAAAACAAAGATTCCATTTTTAGAAATGTCGTGGATCGGTATTCGAGATTTTTTATGTAAATTTTTATTTTAAAAGCTCTTAAAATATTTGCATATTTTAAAATATTCAAAATACCATATTAAATAATATACAAAATTAACTCGGAAACTTATTTAATTTCCAAACTATCGAATATATTCCCTGGTGATATTTAAATTTTATGCAGATATTAAGTAGTTGGAAATCCTGCATTCATTGTAAAATTCCAGCATTTTGTAATGTTTATTTTATTTTTATGTATTATAAAACATTAAATTTGTTCAGCTGCAAATAGTTATTTTTTTTTCTTGTATTGTTTCAATATCTTTTTTGAACTTTTATTCAAAAATAATGATTAATATTTTTAATACTAAACACACATAAAAATCGAAGTTTTGGATACACAGAAAAATTTATTTCTCATAAATTATGTAAAACTAAGGTAAATTAATATTTTAAGTGCTTAAAAATTCTGTTCACTTTCTTTTCTTTTCAAGCAGGTAAAATTATTTTTAAGTCTTAAAAGGAGATAACAAATATAAACATTCAATAATCATTATGTATAATATTAGCGTAAAATTCTAGTTGAACAACATTTTTTTACCAAGAGCATTTCACATTTTTTTTTTTGAAAATCTATAAAAATTAAGCATAAATAAAAAAAAAAATATGATACTTTATTCTTGTGTTAACTTTAAATTTCAAAAGAATAAATTTTAAATATGAAAAATGTATATACAATTGAATTTTGAAGACTGAAAAATCATGTGTTAATTAAATGTTTATTATTAGATTTGAAAAATTGAAAAATGTTTTCATTCTAAAATAAATTATAGGAATTTTATACGACGCACGAATTTACTTTGAATTATTCGAATTGGTCATTTTGATAAGGCTCAATTCCACTATTTTAAATTTTATAAAAGAATAAAAAAAAACCCTTTTCTTCATAATATTCCCAGAAAATTAAAATCAATTATTTTCTATCATACAGAATTTTATCCATGTTGTAAAAAGTCTACTTGAATTCACTAAAATATGTCTTTTTATCGAATCCATGAAAAAAGAAATATAACTGGAAAACGATACTGGATTCACATATTATGGGCAAGGTAGTGAGAGAGAACTCTATATTATTTAAGCGTATTCTCCGTTATATTTTTCAGCAATTAAACTATTATTTCTTTGTAGAAGACTTTGTGATTGACATTCTTAATGTTGGTAAGAAGTTTCCCTTGGTAGACTGAGAAGTTTTCTAGATTTGACATGAGCGGCGGAAAAACACATTTTCTTCTTGTTTCTTCGGTAATGGGAATCGTTTCTATAACGAGTTATTGATATAGGGATCGATCGATGTACGACATCTTTTCTAGTACGAAAAATAAAATAAAAAATTTAAGTTGCTTTGCTCATTTTCTTTTGACATATTTAAACTTTTTTTTCCTGTTAAGCTGATAAAAAAAATAAAACTATTCAAAACTAATATTAGTTAGTGTAAATTAAACGTACTTGAGAGCCTCAGTCTCCACAGAAGCAATTATTTCCAAGAAAAGAAATACCGTCTAATTCCTAATGCATTTTTATTTTCACAAACAAAGCATTTTAATGCACAAAAACGTTACCAGTGTCAACAACGAATAGAATAAAAACAAGCGATTCCACCATAAAAATCAAATATTAAATTAAATATTAAAATAAGAGCTAATGATTAACTACTAAAATAGACAATAATTTTCTGTTCGAACATTAAAATAAAAGTACATGATAAAATATCATATGTAACTTAACAATGTTACATTACCTTGTCTTATATACCTTAATAAACTTATATACTTAATATATAATTAATATAATATAATTAATTAAATATATCTTAGATATAAACTAAATGTAATTATTATAATCATAATGTATTGTGATGTTAATCTTTTGAATTTAAGTCCATGCATTCTTCATTTTATAACCAAGCACTTTTGTTGTCGTCATTTTTGCAAAACAACACGTTAGCACATATTAAATATTCATAATTCAATTGTCTAACATAAACAGATGATTGATAGCAATTTCCGATACACGTCGGCTTCAGGTGAGGAAGTTGAAAAGTTGGCTGATTCAGCTTAGTACACTGCTGGCCATTAAAATTGCAAAACTAGTAAGGAACTATATGAGAAAGTTAAAATCACATGAAAGGAAGAAGAGATTTGGATACGCAAATGCTTAGTATTTCATAGACCACATAGGAGGGAGAAATGACCTCTGAAGCATTGTATAAGAAAGTATTCTGTAGTAGATTTCTCATTCTGAAAGCCTTTTGAAAGGTCAGAGTTTGCACAGAATATCGTATAATGCCTCGAATAAGAAAAAGAAATGATTTGCAGCAAGTGTCGGAATTCGGTAGAGGTAGGATCGTAGCCTATCGAGAATGTAGAATATCGTTCCTTGATATTGCCCGTCGTACTGGTCGAAATCCAACCACTGTCAAGCGAATATGGAATCATTATGGATACACGACAAGCACATCTCTATTTCGTATCTACTTTAATTTGAACGTACATTGGCTCATTTCTGAAATCTTATGTCTTTTGAGGTCAGTCAAATACCACCTTTCAACGAGGTAATGCAAGACCGCATATTGTATATCGTGTTCTGACCTCTCTCAATATAAAGGGTATTCTATTGTTTCTCTGACGTGCATGATCCCAAGATTTGTCAAACACTGAAAATATCTGATCATGGTTTGCTGAGAGAATGGCCCGAATGATGAAGTTGATGAAGGTTGATGAAGGGTGGCGTAGACTTGAAGCTTCATGGAATGCGTTGCCCGTATCTGTCATCCAAGCCCAGTTTTACTCCATACCTAACCGGATAAGTGTCGTCTTAGCTGAGAGGAGAGACAGATTTTTCTACTAATTTCGCATCCATGTAAACTCTCAAACTGCTTGAAAATTTAATCATTTTGTTTTCATGTCATATAGTTTACTTTCAATAAATATTTTTGTGTTTGCTTTCCTTCATGGGTTGCAAATTTAATAGCCAACAGTGTACGTAACAGTGAGGCCATGAGAGGTAGTGAACGCATGCGTGCAGGAGATGAGAACAAAGCTCTCATATCGAGAAATGTGAACCGAGCTTTCGAACCTCATTTCCTGTGATAGCACGCAACGATACTAAAAGACTACGAAGCCATTAAAAAGTGAATTTGTAAAAAAAAAAAAAAATCTTGACTCATTTTCTAAATGACTGATTCATTAAGAGTTACGTAATACTTTGAAAAGGCTTAAAAAGAACTGGATTTAACTATATGAATGTATATTAATTTATATAAAATTGTTAAATTATCAATAAAATTTTGAGTTTCTTTTAAAAACCATATTGAAGACTATCCATTAAAATGTTTTTTTTTTTTTTTTTTTTTTTTTTTATGAATGAGTAGATTTAAAAGTAAAAAGAGTTTCCTAAACAGGAAATTTAGCCCAATTTTCAATTTCTACTTTTCCAAAATAGGGTATTTTAATTGTAATGGCTTTCTCCTTTATTATTTAGCTATGCAGAAAACTTAAAATCTAATTAAATGGTCTGTGAGTTCATAACTCCAAATGAAGATACGTAAGAGTAGATCAACACACTTTATTATCTATCAAAGAATATGTAAAATCGCTCTCTCTCTCTCTTGAATCCCTCTTAACTCAATTATTCCTAGTTAAAGTTCAAATAAAAAAGTTTTAGCTTATCAAATCACTATCTCCGATTCACACATTTCTCGATTATAGCAGATACAACTTCTGTTATTCTGATAAGAAGTCGTTTCCAACTTTTATAAAGATCCATTAAATTCTACACAACTATCATCGTCGTTATCCTTTATCTCGTCTCTCTTTTCTTTCAATTCTATTGCATTTATATATCACTTTCTCAAAGAAAATTCACAATATTTCTTATCTCCATCTAATTTACTTATTCACATTTCATTTGGTTTGCGAGGAGATGTAATTTTGTTTGCAATTCAAATTCCAAAAAAAATTATATTAAGTAAGTTAGTTAAGAAAAAAATCTCGAATAGCACTAGATCACAAAATGTTTCTAGATAAATACTTCATAGTAATCGAATAATCAATTTTAAAATGAGCTTTGCCAAAACATTTTCATCGTTATCAAACAAAGGTTAAAAGTTTTTCTGTAAAGAAAAATTTGTAGCTGTTTAAAGAATAAATTGCGAAGCTCATTCATGGAGAAAAAAATTTCCTTAGATATCGAAATTAATGTAAATTAAAGAACAGAAATTCTTTAGTCTTATCTTTAATTTCAAATATTTTTAAAATTTAATACTTTAAATCAATGCTTGATTGCCTTTTAATACCTGTACATCATTTACATTCAAAGTTGATGCTAAAATCGAGCAAAATATAATAAATGATGAAATACTGTATAAATTATAATACAGACGAATTCAAAACATTTTAAATCCTGGCTTATTTCTTTTCAAACAAAGTATTCTGTTTAAGCTAATATATAAGTTTTTTTTCTTAAAGGAACATAATTGGTTATGTTATCCATTATTTACATTTACTCTCGATTTGTAGAAGTCAAAGTTAGCTTAAGATCTGTAAAGTGTTTTATTAAAGTTTATTAAAGTTTTGGTTTTTTTTTTTTTCATTTCACGTGACTTAATGTTTAATTTTAAAATTACAAAAACAAATGTATAAAAGGACATTCACCTTCTACAAGACCTTCTACAAAGATATTGACATAAATATTTTCTTTTAAATATAGAAACTAGTTTCATGTTATTCTGCTTTTCATTTCATTTAAGTAAGTCATGCTATTAAATCAAGCAAAACTCTCAAATATTTTTTTCAAATTTGCTTGCTGAAGCTTTATTTTAATATCTGGCTGTGAATTTAATTAAACTCTTGTTTGAAAAGTTTATTAAACATGGAAATTATAAAGGAATGAAGCAGAGCAGATATTTCATCTCCGTATTCATATAAGGTTACAAACATTGGCATGCCATTTATCTTAAATATCTGCAATTAAGAAAAAGTTATTTAATATGTATTTTGTAATAAATAACATAAATACTTGTAATAAAAGTCAATAATATCAATGATGGGTATCTTGAAGAAAAGGTATAAATAGAAGAAAAATAAATAATATAAATATCTAATCCATTAGTAGGGGAAAAAACTTTATTTTAATGAAATTATAATTCAGCGAATTTATTTTATCATACATTGAACGAAAATGGTCCATCTTTCTTTTCCTTTCAAAATCTCTTATTTTCTACCACAATTACCATTTATTGTGCATATCGGATAACATTCAATTTAATTTAATTACTCAAGTATAATTTTACTTATTATGTTCTATCATACAGAGAAACATACATTTTTGAGAGGGAAAGTAAATTGTGTTGCACGCATTTAGGCATATTCAAAACAAATATAAATATAACGTTCGACACACGCAAGTAATGTATTTAAAATTAATTAATTAAGTTCGAAATTGTCAAATAAATATTTTTATTCTGAAATGAAAATTGTATTTGAGTAAATTGAATTAAAATGTCTTTTAAGAATTTTCTCAAACTTTACCCAGTGTTACTGTTTTTCCATCAAAAATGAAATCATGTATTTTCGTGATATAAATGGTTCTTCTCAACACTGAACATAAACGTTTTTGAAATGCTGAGAATACAAATGAGATTTAAGTTCATTTAATACTTTAAAAAAAATTAATGTTTTATCTGTATTTTCAGTGGCATACAGTGCATGCGTATATTAAATGAGGATTGCTTCTTACTAAAATAATCTTTTTCACGCATTTTGCCTGCGAAATGTTTGTGCAAAAAAGTTTCTGTGATTTATTTAATTTATTTTTTAATCCCTTAAATTCTATCACATGAACCAAATTATGCACAGCGGAATTTTAACTATTCCTATTAAATTCTACATTATAATAAAAACTGAGAGTATATATACACACATATTGCCATAATACATTAATGTTATTGGATCAATGTTATTGTATATTTCTAATTTCTTATAAATATCTAGATGTAATTTCAGTTTTAGTATGTATATAACTAGACATTTTTACTTTATTAATAATTTAAACACAAAGAAATGCTGAACGTTAAAATTTTTCTTTTTCTATGTTTAAACTTTAACAAAATTAATGTATAATTAGTTTAAAAAGCGAATCTTTGCTAAGCCTCTTGTATTAATATAGAAAAATAAATAACAATAGGTGCATACACATTTTGACTATTAAATAATAGGACCAATACTGTAAAACATTTTATTTTAATTTCATACATATTACTCATTATCAGTTTCAATACACGCTCCTCCTGCATCCCTTCAACGCTCTAGTCGAATCTTCCATTGCTCGAAACAGTCCTTGAAGCCTTCTTCTGTCAGCTCCTTCAGGACGTGTGCTGACAGATTCAACGGACTCAAATCTTGTTCCTTTTTAATGCAGATTTCAGCTCAGGAAACAAACAGAATTCTTAAGGCGGAGGGTCTAATACTGAGGTGCTGTACTTGTCTAGAAACATCTTGACATGCAGTGTGGATGAGCCGGCGTATTGTCTTGGTGGAAAAATTTGCCGAACAGATTCTTCGTCAATTCCTGCATTCTCAGCAATCGCACGAATTCTTAATCGAAGGTCAGGTCGAACCAGATTACCGATTGTTACGATATTGTTATCCGTTTTTGACGTGGAAGGGGGACCCGAGCGTAAATCATCTTCAACTTCTTCTCGGCCTTCTTGGAGGCGCTTAAACCATTCAAAAACACGTGCATGACATTTATTTCTTTCAATAAGTTCTATTTTTAGCAGCAATTTGTCCAAGTATTATGTGAAATTTCACATCAAATCGTAGCTTATTTAAGATTTTTCCGGTGAAATGGAAAAAAATAACTCTAATGCGAACGAAGGCTTCTGGTATACGAATTTGTATACAGAAACTAGAGGCACTGTATTCGGAAGAGAAGGCATCAAGTCAAACATATGAAGTACGCTGGCGTTTTGCTCATGCGTACTTCTTCTATAGCAGCGTCAATCGCATTATTTGATATCCACACCTAGTAAACTAAACTAAATCTGTTTGACAAAAATTGTAAAAATTCAACATTAGCATTGTCAAAATTACGCACAGTAGTAGAAAATTTAATAGGAAATGATTTACAAGGATCAGGGACATACATAAAATAACTTAACTTAAGCATGTTTAACACGTTGAATAAAGAATTGATACGAATATCTCTTTTTTATATTCAGCTAAGAATGGAAAGATTATTATGGTAATACATTGATTTTATTACAGATAATGATTAATTCTCTTATTATTAATGTTTATTTTGATATTTAACACTTATGAATGATTGTTTATCAACTTCTTACTTGTTAGCAACTCGGAAGCTATTGACGATGGATCTCGTAATTTTGAATTTTGGCCAATTGACGAGGACAACACCTGAGCTGACATCTCCTTCTCCAAATTTCTACAGCCCGCCAACGAGAGAACATGGAGCCTCCAAAATATAATGTGCAAAAACCCTACTCCAAAGGGGTTTTTCGGAATTATAACTGGAATCCACGACTTGACCAATACAACGCCAGCCGAGAGATCGCGACCATTAGTATTAGGCTAACCCTATCACTTTTAACTGTTATGATTTAAAAACGATAATTAGTAGTTGAACTTGTTTTGTAACCTCCCCCCCCCTCCTTTCCATATCGTAGCTTATGAAGAAAGATGGTTTTTTTTAAACACCATTCAGCGTATTGTTCCTGATTAATGGAAAACAATTTTTGTCAGAGATGTCTAGATACTGGTATCATTACTTCATGTTTTTTTTTTTTTTATCACAGCAACGAAAATGAAACATTTATCTGAATTCAGTTCATTTTTCAATTGTGTTGTTCAACATTTATTGCATTATAAATTGATTAAGTTTATATATTTCTCCAATAAATCAAACATAAAATTCCCCTATTATCTTATAAGTAGAATGTTTTGTATTAATACTCAGCATTTATAAAGATTTTCATTGAATACTGAAAACAAAGAATATTTTTTTCTGGATTTACATAAATCATTTATCCTCTATTTTATTATTAAATACGTTTCACCGAAAGGAGATAAATAAATTTTACTTCCGACCCAAAATTTAAAATCAAGTCATATCGTATGAATTGTTTATATTAAATTCTATTTGAGAAACTTCATACATATAAAGAGAAACTTAAAAAATTAAAAATGTTATATACAACTGAATAAGCTACTACATGAATGCATCGAAAATACGGTAAAAGAACATGGTAATGCAATGTATTAAGCCACTTTTTATCAAATAACATACAGCTGGTTTTTCTTTATGAAATTAAAGAAGATGAAAACTGATTCCTAAATCTTCTGATTGCTACACCTTGTAATATAAAGAATTACCGATTCAGTTGAAGCATGAATATAAAAGAATTCCGAAATTTTGATGTACCAGATACTATTATACAATAGCTACAAACGTGCTGTAATCATAAAACACACTATATTTTCAATTTACTATCTTTGTTTCAAAATGCAGATATTTAGAATCTTCATCCATAGTTTACTTTGTACGATTTCATCAACGATAGCTTACTAAACACTTAGTTATTAAATAAATTAGTAAGTCTTAGGCAAAGTGACAGAATTTATAAGGACAGAATCTTAGAAAAAAAGTACAACACAATCATGCGATTTTTTTCAAATATCAGGGAGCAAGATCTTAATTTTTAACATAATATAAATCCTATGAAATTTTTACTACCGTTCTCATATTTATACTATTTTATTAATTGAATGCAAAAAAGTGATTCCGAAAGAGCAGAAAGTAATGAAGGTTTCTAAGTAGTTACATTTTCCCTCCAATTTCTTAAAAATATTTTACCAGTATTTTATAGATTTGCTTGTGTGTTTTCAAGTCTACAAATATATTCTAAGATATTTTCAAAAAACGTGGAGGAAATATAATTCAGCAGAAACTTTCATTGTTTTTTGCTCTCAGATGCCCTTTTTTGCATTCAAATAGATAAACTAGAATAGATTTGAAGACAGTAGTAGAAATTCCATAGGATTAACATTAGTTTACAAATTAAAAATGACCGGTAGAAAGGAGCCTTAAAAATCAAATTTAGCAATTCACAATTAAATTAAGCTGAAATAAGGTACGCTTAAAATTATTGCAACCATAAACATTGCTTAACCGTTCATTGGGAGCAAATAATTAATTAATTATTAACAATATTAAATGGAAACATAAATAAATTAAAGGGCTTTGTGGAGATAGTTTCATTTGTTCAGCTTAATTACTTCACCAATATACAATAATCACAAAAAAATTGCAGCATAAAAATGACGTTTCATTCATTGTGTTATATAAGTACTGTATAAAACAATTATTATAATAAAACAAATTAATAGATATAAAATTATGTCACACAATATGTGTTTACTAGTATTTGGCAGATTGAAAGTATAATATTAGGTAGAATTATATTTTTTTAATTACAAAACATTACATTTCCCTTATTAAAATAATTATATTACATTTTCTTAAAATAAATATATTCAGTAATACTTTTTTTTTCTTTTAGCTGTTTTCCAAATGTTGTTGAACTGTAACATTTTCTTAATGTATACATTTCAAATAGTTTATTTTCTGACTTTTATAAGATAAATAATAACAATTTAGTATAAATAACTTGCTTCTTAATTTTAAATTCTTCATTCAAATGGAGAAGGATTATTTACAAAATATTCTAAAAAACATCTCAATTTATTTTGTTACATGATGTTCAGATGAAAAATGGCCAAACACCTTAAGTATTCAGTATCATTATTTTTCCATGCTTATTTAAATTATGTAATAACATTTAAATAAAATCAGCTTTAGTTAGTTCTTGAGTTTTTATTGCATCGGTGTATCTACTGTCGCTAAGTAGTAAGCAGAAACTTTCAACATATGAAACATACTTTTAATATCTTCCTTAAAATGACTTTTACATAATTAGACGATTTATCCATTGCTCCTGGGGGAGTAATGAAAATATTTATTAAAAAATTTACTTTGTGACGTTGGGGGATTCACTATTTTCTCTTTCCTCATTGTGGCCTACTTTCTTCATTATTTAACAATAAATTCTAACTAAATATCAATAAGTTTAAGATACTAGTTGAGGATTTATAGGAGAAAGACAGCACTGTTTATTAACTATTAACATAAAGTATGCAAGGTTTCACTCTATCTCGAATTTTTCTTAACTCTATCTTATCTTATATTCTGATAATAAAGTCTTAGCTTACCCAGTCACTAAATCCGATTCAAATGCTTCACTATAGCAGATAATACTCATATTATTCTGAGAGGGAAACACTTCAAACATAGCGATTAAACACGATGATTCACTCTAATCTACGCATCCATCCGCTTGACGTCAGCTTCAATCTCCCTTTTCTTTCCTTTAAATTCTATTTCGCTTATGTATCACTTTCCTAAATTCAGTTCACTATACTTCTTACTTCCATATAATTCGCCTAGTAATATTTCACTTTGATTTGAAATTAATTGTAATTTTATGCAATTCAAATTTTCAAAAAGTTCCTGAGGTAAGTGAAGAGAAAATCGCGAATTGTCCATCCGTCACAGCTTTCAAAACCTTTCATAGCGTCACAACTTTCATAAAACATCTTGGACTTACGCCTCATGTTCAAATAATCAAAGAAAATATTAATTTATATGAGCTAAAATTATTTAAAATGCAATCAATTATATATAGTTTTCTGAATGATATAAAAGAAATAATAGAAGGCGATAAAATATTGTATGCACTCCATTTCGTTAAATTTATGTATTATTTATAGTGTTAAATAACTTTTCTAAAAGGGGATGTTTTAATGAACATTAAGAAATGCACTATTACATCCTTGAATTGCAAAATTTAAATCGAATATGAAATTTTATGATTATTAAAATTTACTTAACCAAATTTGTGTGGAAACAAAATTCATTTATTTCTGTTTTAATTATGACTTCAATGAAATTCTTGATTATAATAAAATTTATTATATAAATACATATTTATTCTGGAAATATTTTATGAAATTTAAGGCATTTTAAATATATTTTTGTTACTTATGCATCCCTTTCCGAGTTTCAGGAGTCGATTTCCTCAGGTTAAAAGTTGGAGAAATAATTTTCGCGAAGTTCTTTTTGTATGTCTTCAATACAAATACGTATAACATAATTACTTCAAATAAATTAATGCATCCCTGATATAATACCTTCTTTTACTGAAATATAATTCTTATCTTTATATTCAGTATCAAAAATTTAATTCAAAAACACGAAGTATTTTTTTAATTTAATATCAAAGATTTATGATATGATTTTTTGAATATTTTTGAAAATTTCATATTGTGTCAAATAATTTTCCTGTAAATAATTTTTTTTGTTGAAAATTTATATGAGAATTGAAGAGATGATCCAGTTTCATGACCGAAAATGCGTAATGTGTGTGTGATACATAACCCTTCATTTGTAATATTTATGTATTTACATTTCGCAATTGTTATTGTATTAGTTTGCAGCTTATAGACTGATGGTATATTTAGATAATGAAAGCATTGTCATAATCTCTTAATATGAATTATTCTAGTGAATAATAATGACCACAACATCTTGAAACTTTGCATGTAACTACACTTATTCTAATATTATAAGAAATTAAGTTTTTCGAACTAGTGAATATCACTACACGTATTTCTATTGTTTATGTTGTATGGTTTAAGTTTCCTTGAGACATTACTTGTAAAGACAACTTGACGCATTAAATGACTTTATAGTCAATTAAATAATTTCAAAAACAATCGAATAATTTCGAAATATTGAGAAGGTTAGACTTATTAAACATAGACCTTTACTTGGGCTCTATGATTATGGCTGTGCACATGCTCCGTAATTGTAGATACGCGTTAGTAAAGCAAAGATATTAAAAAGACAAAAGATAATGAGTTCAAGATAGACTGAATTATAATCTCGAAACAAAATAACGTCTTCATTAACCATTTTAAAATAAAATACAATTGCTCACATATAAGACTTGACTCTAATTCATTGTTCTTGGTTAAGAAAGGGCAATGATCAATTGTCTATTAAGACATTAAACTTTAATTGCGTCCTTCAGAAGCGTAAAACAATATGTAATATCTTGAATCACCATAAGGATTAGCAGCAAATTGTTTTCACAGAGTATTCGGTGACGAATCTTGTCTCAATCTTGTAGATGCTGACCATAACATCTGATGTGTGTGGAACGCGAGCCAGAGACACCTAATGCACGCGCTCGCCTTTATATCTGTGACAATAGACGTAAGAGTGCTATCTAATATAACGGCATGTATTTTTTATTGTCTGATTAAAATTTTTAGCAGCTTACTAACATGTGTTTGTATGTTGATATTCTACGACCATTTTTATTACATTACAAATACATTATATGAGGCTAAATATTAAATGAAAGTGTGGCAAGCTCCTCTAATAATTTGAACAATTCAACATGCATAAATCAAAGTAACAGTAACAATCCCATTACAGATCAGCAATATACCTAAGTTTTGAATAACTTAAGATTGCCTTTTATGGAAAGTATTGGTTAATGAGATAAGAACTTCATACTCTTTTCTCACCTAACTATATTCAAATATGCATTCCATTAAGCGTAATTTCCTTTAGTCAGACATTTTCAATACCTTCTCATAGTTATTAATGAAACCACAAAAATCTCAACATCTTCATGCCTGTTTTACGCATATTTATATATTTGCATAGCCTTCTCGGATATATAGGAAGAAATTTGGAAGTATTTTGAATAATTTAGAAACCAAGTGATACATAAAAAATCATTATTTTACCATTGAGTAAAAAGATATACACCAATCGACAAAAATAAGAAATAAATATTCAAAATTAAATAAAACTACCAAAATTATATGAAAATAATAAATTGAAAAGCCTTCAAAAATTCAATATTTGGAAAATATACAAAAGAATTCGAGTATAATGTATTTAATGTTGTAACAGGCCTTAGATAAGCAAAGAATTTTCAGAATTGTTGGCTAAATTATCTCAAACAAACTAAGCATATTATAAAAAAAAATTTTAACTTTAAAGATAAATTTGAAAAGATGTAAAACATGCAAATTCATGAAATAAATATTTAAGAAGAAAGACAACCAAGCAAACCTATAGAAATACAAAATATCAAACATAACGTAAATAAATGAACTAAAATTATTATCAATAACACAAAATATGCAACAATATAAGAAAACATTTTCATTATTGTATCACCACTTGAAGAACATAAACAAACATGGTGGTCTAATTACATGTTATATGCATTAATTCCAAAGGCAAAATATCGCAATGTCATTTACCATTATATATATCTATATACGTGTGTGTGTGATACAGAGATCATAGTTCTTTTTTTTTTTTTTTTTTTTTTTGCAAGCAGTAATTCCCAACCTGCCCTTAGTTTTATTTTTCATTGTCTATAGATCAGGGTCAATGCCCATCTAATCGTTAAGAATTCATTTCAAACACAGGCGAATATTGTCACTCTCCGGAAACCTTCTAGAAGTTTGGTGAGTTTTAGCTTGCCTCTTTTAGAAGAAATGACCATTTTCTAAGAATTTTAGAAGATTCTAAGACCATTCTCTTCACTACCACTATTTTTATTCAAAATTCAAAATTTTAACATTTTTCCGAGCTTGCATACTTTAAACGTTGCTCTCTTAGGTAAAGAACGCTCTAGACCAATTGGATAGCTATCTCTAGAGTCAACTACTCCCGAACGGTTCGGAAAATTTATTTTCTCTGGTTTTTCACCAGCGCAAGAAGCTGCTCCCCGATTGTCTAGGCAGATAAATTTTCCTCCTTACACAAAACCATTTTTAAGCAAATGTATTTCTTATCTTATTTTTCTCGTAAATTTTTAAGAATTCTTACACATAATATTTTAAAATTTAATTCTTTAAAAGAAGCAATGTAATTTTTAATTTTTAAATTACTTTTCCAAATTCATGGGCAAGTAACAGGTCGAAGCAACTCATTTAACATTACTTTCGACAGGAGAATAAAGGAACCAAGACCTTTGTGCTTCAATAATCATCCAACCTATACCAGTTCTCTACACTTCTTCTCACCGCTACTAATTTTTACTTTTGTATCTGTACATTTCTACACTTGCATTTCTACTACCTTTATTCTTCATTTTAACTTGCTCTACACATAACCCCCTCTCGTCAAGAATGGATGCTTCTATTAATATGATTATTAAATTCAAACTTCGTGATAAGAACTCTGTGTTAATACGATGAGAATTCCTCTTCTATTTGACGTCTCATAGATCACTGCATCTCCAAGTCCACAGATAATTGCTATGCGTTAATTATTCTTTAAACTAATGAAGATTGTAATGTTTATATCATTGAAAATAATTTCTATGATCTGCGTTAAATAAAAATATTTAGGAGATAATTGATCTTAATCTGGATTGATCATTCACATGACCCTTCTCCATCATCATCAATATACGATAAAATTAGCCTTATATATATATATATATATATATATATATATAACCTCTATATATATATAATACCTCTGGATTCATAAATGTAAATAAAGTAATTTAAAATGTTTTTCACGTTATTAAATGTGTTTTATGAATCTAAACCATACAGTTCAGGAAATTATTTTATCACAATAATATTTAATACCAAAAAACCAATTAAAACACTAAGAAATCCCAAATTATGTGCAAAAGAAAGTGCACCAGTTAAAAAAATATATAATTTTAATTTTACTTGCTAAAAAGTAACTTTTAAGCTGAAAAAAATCACTAAGAAATAGAAATTATTATAATAATTAATACATTTA
>BMAW01013680.1:0-15218 GCA_019974015.1 Nephila pilipes
TTCTTTCCTCTGGAAGATTTTGGTGCTACAAGGACGGTAAAATTTTCATCAATGCAACTCGCTATCGAATGCTGTTTACCTGTACAGAGTGCTATCCAGAAATCATGGGCATTTCATTTTAATTTAATTCAGATTGTACAACACTAAATGCGACACTTGAACACCGCGCACGGTTCCTCGACGAATACTTTTTTTTTGTGTTAGTATTTTGCCACAGAACTGCATGGAAAAATTCCTATAAAGGATGTGCCGATCATTTGAGCTCTGGTTGAGGCCTGCATGACCTTTCTCATCGTGTACAGGTTTGCTACGCCCATCACGCAGTCTTCTCTCTGCTTTAATTTCCTTAAAGTTTTCTTTTAAAACACGATACGATCATAATTTTCTCATGTTTCCTGAAAAAAATTAATTTAAATTTAATTTCAAACAAAGGGAAAGAGACTGAAAGTAAATAAAATGAGTGGGGGGGGCTGAGAGCAAGACATAAACTGTAAACGAGCATCGGCTATGTCGAAAATCGTCTATAACAGATTGCTTGAAATAATTATAAATGAATTGCTTGAAATAATTACTCAAATGAATTGTGGCTTGGTCAGTATTTTAGGGGAAGAATTCCATTAAAAAAGGAGAAATCAATGCAGTCTCGAACGTCGTCACTTCGGTTTCGTTTCCCACCGCCACGCATTATATTAAAAACTGTAATCTCGATTTCTACTTAACCTCAAAGTAAAAATGAGGACTGTTGTGGAATCTGAGAAGTAGGACTATGATGCTGTAAGCGGGAGGGGGGGGGTTGTTCGAAAATTCCAGAATTAAAAAAAAAAAAAAAAAATAAAACACTTTCCAATATTGGATACCTTAAAATGTAAAAATGTTTTTTTTAAACTCAAATATATGTAACCTGTCTTTGGAATTCCTCGAATCTTTTTCCAACGATGATTACGGGCCCAGTCTCGCTCTGAAGTGGAATTTGAACACTTCAGAGCGGCGTCAGATCCTGGTATTGTTTTGAAATGATTGATTGATAAAGATTACAAATCCGGGAAGGAGGGAGGGTCGCATGGTTCGTCGAGTACGATCTTCTGCTTCCCTCTGGGTTGTGGGGGACGTGCGGAAGTGGTTGGCTTGCGTCTTTGACCTTTTAACCTTCTTTTTTTTTTTTTTTTTTTTTTTTTGTCTGTCGGCCATGGGAGACATGAAATTCGCGTACAGATCACTTTTCAATCCTCTTTGGATTTAAAGGAACTGCAGCGGGTTTCTCTCAACGACTTGTAGCCTGGGTTAATAATACATGTTGATAATGTTTATTTGTTAAAATAGCTTGATTAGTGTACGAGAGGTGTTTTACATGGTTAAGAAGTTATTTAAATTTCAAAAAAAATAAATGTCTTTTAGTATTGTTCCTAGAGAGACAGGGTAAGTTAATTGAACAGAAAACGGGGGGGGGGGGGGTCTAAAATTTATTGTTTGACCCCCTACACCTTTGTTTTGTTGGTCTGTTTGTTTGTGAAACAATTGAAACATTTCTTGTGAAGGCGAGATGGGTTGAGCCAATATGTGAGCAGAAAGCGGTGTGGGGGGGTTCTAAAATTTGTTGTTTGACCCCCTCCTTTTACACATTTTGTTTGTGTTAAATGTTGTTATCTTTGTTGTTTTGTTTGTGTGACACCCTCCTCTCCCCCCTTCTTTTTTTGTTTTGTTTGTGGGAGCAATTGAAACATTTCTTGTGAAGGCAGGGCAAAGACCAATATATGGAGCAGAAAGCGGTGGGGGGGGTCCATTATTGACATTCACCTTACTGTTTTTTGTTGGTCTGTTTGTTTGGCCTTGAAACAAATTGAAACATTCTTGTGAAGGCGAGATGGGTTGACCAATATGTGAGCAAAGCTTGGGGTCTAAAATTTGTTGTTTATTCCTTTTTTTTTTTGTTTGTTTGTGAAACAGTTAAACCATGTTGACCCTCTTTGTTGTTTGTTTGGCAAAACACGCTCCTCTTTTTCCCTTTTTGTTTTGTTTTAGTTTGTAAACAATTGTTTATTTCTTGTGGTAGAACCCAAGACCAATATAGAGGCAAGCGGTGGGGGGGGGGTCTAAAATTTATTGTTTATTTCCTGCTTGTTTTGTTGTTGTTGTTGGTTTGTTGTTTGTGAACAAATTAAATTTCTTGTGAAGGAGACGAAGCTGGACATTGTTTTGTTTGTTTTGATTTGTTTATTAAATATGTTGTTACTTTTATTGTTTGTGACATCTTTTTTTTGTTTTGTTGTTTGTGAACAATTAAATATTTCTTGTGATGGGTTATTGTGTGTATATTCTTCGCTAATTGTCCATATTGTTTACCTACTATCTATCCCTGTTGTTGCCCAGATTTATGTGCTGATGGATTCCTCTCTTCATTTCCAGTTGATAGAGGGTTACTCGACTACAGACAGCATATTAATCAGGGAGACTGGTTATTGTTTAATTGCCTAATTACATTTTTATTTCCTAGGATATCTCGCCCCCCCTAGTGCAGTATCAATTTATTCTTTCGCCATAGTGATTCTAATAATTCTCTTTCCATTTTCATTTTTCCCAATATGTCAATTTTTATTTTTTTAATTAAAACTGGTTAAAGCCAATTAAAATCTTCTCCCGGGCTCCTGGTGAGATATCCTCACGATTTCTGCTCTGACCAGGATCCCCCAGGTCCTCCTTAACTGATATGAAGGGTCATTATTGTCTTGTGACAAAATTCTCTTATTGGTACGTTAAAATCTAGTGGTGGTCTCTAATTATCCTGAGTTTTATTTTGATACCATTCTATTTGTACGGCTTTTCTCTATCGACCTACACTGGAAATCTTCTTTGATGATTTAAATTTTTTATTAGTTTTTATCAGTTTCTTGAGTGCCATGTTTTCTGATATAACCAATGGGGTTTTGTTTAGCTTTTTTTGTTTACCAAAAGAACTTTATGATGATTTTCTAATCGATAGAGATTTCTTGACTGTTTTTCAGGTCATTTGTCTGGCTTTGCTGACCTTTTTTTAATTTGTAAACATCAGTTTAATTCTGCTTCCATTGATCTCCCTAATTTTTCTATGGGATTTATTTTGGTTTCATTTTATTTGTACTACTTCCATCTATCGACCTATTTTTTTGTTTGTTTTTGAACAATTCAATATTCTTGTGATGGCGTTCAGGGGAATGTGGAACAATTTATTGTATTACGGCCCCACCACCGCTTTTTTTTTTGTTTTGTTTTTTTGTTTTGTGAAACAATAAAATTTCTTGTGAAACAGAGATGGGTTCAGGTGTGTGTGGGGGTGTTCAAATGTATTGTTTGACTATCACCTTTCAGGTTTGTTTGTTTATTAGCTCTAGTTAAATATGTTGACCCCTTTTATTTGTTTTGTTTGCAAACACCCTCCTCCTCTTTTTCCCCCCTTCTTTTGTTGTTGTTTGTTTGTGGAAACAATAAAATATTTCTTTAAGAACTGTAGGAATGGGTTCCTTAGCAGATATAGAACAGGTGTGTGAGGGGGGTTCAAGAGGTATTGACCCCCCTACACCACGTTTGTTTGTTTGTTTGTTTGTCATTATGTTCTGTGGGACAGAACAGAATTGATATTATTTCCACGTTTGTGTTTTTACAATAATATTGGAAGGCGAGATCGGGTGAAATGAGACAGGTGTGTGTTTGTTCAATTTATTTACCCTACACCTTTGTTGGTTGTTGTTGACACAAAACTTGGACGAATTCAATTCCCACGCCTTTTTTTTTTTTGGTCTTTTTGTTTGTTTGTTGAAACATTAAATATTTCTGAAAATGAGCGAGATGCGGTTCAGCGAATATGAACAGATTGACGTTGTGGGGAAGTTTCAAAAGACCATTTGTTCCCTTTTGTTTTGTTTTGTTGGTTTTGTTTATGGAACAGTGTAAATATTTCTTAATGATGGGATCGAGATGGAACTGTGTGTGTGGGTCTAACCCACATTTTATTTATTGTTTTTTACTTTTGTTTGGTTGTGAAACAATAAAATATTTCTTATGAAGGCAGAAATGGAGTTCAACGAATAGTGGAAGAACAGGTGTGTGGGGGGGCGTTAAAAGAATTGTTTGACACACCTGCCATGTTTATTGTTTTGTTTGTGAAGTAAAATATTTCTTGGAAGTAGGATGTCGAAAGGAAGAAAGTAAGTGTGGGTCTAATTGACTGTTGGTGTTTATTTGCGTTAGCCGAAGTTTGCTGAAATAAACGTAGGAGCTATTTCTTTGTTTTTTAAGGCTAAGAGAAAGTTAGGACGATGTGACTGAAATGCATGGAGGGGCGAAAAAGTGTTACCTGTGACGTTAATTGTTTGACTGCTGTTTGCGGTATTTGAGTATTATTTCCTACTGCAGAAGTTGTCTACGTGATGGGGTTATGCACATTGACGGTTATTGGAGCTGCCTTTAGGTGTTCAACGTTCCGTCTTTTGCAAAGTGTTACCAGCTTTTTTTTTTTTAACAGTACGCTGCAGGATGAATGTTGTCGGTGATTCAAATTGGCTGTTTTCGGAACGGCCGGATGTTTCCAAGTCGGCCGATTGTGAACGTGGGGAAGTTGCCTTATGCGGGTTTATACCAGCGATTTAGCTTAGCGATACGCGATATTTAAGCTAGATTGTTGTTGTTGTCGTTCACCTTAATTCCAGTACTTCAAATCGAGTAATTTCTTTTACCAATAGTTAAGGTGTTGGGGAAGGAACGATTTTTTTTTGGAGGCATTAATGAAATGCGATGAAACTGCACATTGAACAAATAATGGACTGGTGGATTTTTATTTCATCGTGCTTCTTGCTCCATTTAAGAAAATAAATATTTTACTAGTTGAGGTTAAAATTTTTATTTTTATTGTTAATTCATGTTTTCCATTTTTTGTGTTTCTTCTCTTCTCCCCACACACAGGCTACACTTTCTTCCACGGAAATGTTTGCAGTGATTAGCATTTTGATCATATCAAATGCTGTTGTGTCGAAACGTGTGCATTTTATTTAGTATGCATCTCTCTCTCTCTCTACACTTTTCCTCATTCTTTCTTTCTTTTTTTTTTTTTAATGTTAATCCATTGTGTCATGATTTTGGCTTTCTCTCTCTCTTTTTACCTCATTTTTTTTTTTTTTTAAATGTGTAATTCCATTGTATTCTAATAATGGTTTTTCTTCTCTCTCTACCTTTTACCTCATTTCTTTTTTTTTTAAATGTTATTCCATTGTGTCTAATAGATGTTTGGCCTCTCTCTCTCTCTCTTTTTGAAATGTTAATTCCATTGTGTCTAATAGATGTTTTTTCTCTCTCTCTCTCTACCTTTTACCTCATTCTTTTTTTTTTTTTTTTTTGTGTCATTCCATTGTCTCTAATAGATGTTGACTTCTCCTCTACCTTTTTTTTTTTTTTTTTTTTTTTATAGTGTGCGATTCCATGATGTCCATTTGGGATGATTTACCTTTTTGATCTTCTCTCCCTCCCAACAAATAATTTTTTTTATCTTTTTTTCTAAAAAATATTTTTTTTATGTCTTTTTTTAAGAGAGACTGCTTTGAGTTACCAACCGATAAAGGTTATTTTCATTAGGTTTGTGAATAGTTTGTTGAGCTGTCACGACATGCCTTTGAACCTCTCGTTGCGCCCCAGAACTTTCCATGATTTTAATTGGTCGTTGCTTTGTTCAAATTTTTCTCTTGGACGTGGTTCCTCTTTCCACCTCTCTTCGAAAATGTGCCTTTTCGATTACTTTTATGGCGAAACGTACCATTGTTTTTTTTTTTTAAAAAAATAAAGGTTAAATACTTACTTTAAGGAATATTTTACTTTTAAAATTTTTTTTTTTTTTAAATTGAAGATGTAAATCGACACTGAATTCAACGACATGAATTCAGATGAGGGTTTTTCCGACTCCACTTTCAGACATCGTCAGGTGAAAACAGATTGAATTTTCAAAGCCCCTCAATTTTTATTTACGGATACGAGTATTATTATTATTTTCTGAAAATAAGTGAATTTGAATAGATGAATTACATTAACTGAACATTTCATCGAAACGCTGTTGTACTTTTCTCACTCTGTGAAACGTAGAGCAGTCTGATTTTTTTTTTTTTTTTTAATGAAATGCGACTCGTATGATACAGTGGTCTCAGGTGTGTCGTTGGGATGTTCTTTTTATAGCAGGCCTGCTCTCGAGGGTGGCGTTTTGAAGATGGGACAGAGGCGTGTGTGTCGACTCTCCCCTTTCCGGCGCTTGCGTGACCATGTCTGCGTGCTGGAATGCGACCTACTCTGGAGAAGTTTGTTCGAGACTGTTTCGATGGCGTCGGGCTGCCTGCAGTGTTGTGTCGTGCGTGGAAACGGCGTCTTTGCGAGGAGTCTTCGTGCCTGTCGGGGTGGAATTTTTCGACACTCCTCTGTCGAGGGGAAAAGCAGTTGGAATCTGTTGGGCTTTTTGTGACAGAGGCGTGTGTGTGCTGAATGCTGGAGGATGCCACCTTCCTCGAGGGAAAATTTTCAAATTTTTTTCCCTCGAAATTTTTTTTTTTTTTTGAGAAATGCTTTCCCCACTTTTTACCCCCTTTTCGATTTCACATGCAGGGGTGTAAAACATCGACTTCTCGGCCTTTTGCAAGATCAAAGTGTAGTATCTGTTCTTATCAACAATACCTGCGCGAGCATGCTGCAAGATGAAGTTATTCTCATTCCATTCCAACGACAGATATAGTAGTTCATTCTCCGCTGCTTGGTAGATCTTTATTTGTTTACTTTCTGACTTTGAAGAAATTCTAAGTCGTGTCCTCTTACTTGTTTACTTCTCTCTATTTACCGCTTTGTTGATCCTCTCACTTACTTAGAACCCACTTCGGTTTTCCTTTCTCTTCTATTCTTAAGTCCTCCCTGTTGTTCTTTCCTTTTCGCTGCTGATCCTCTTACTTGAGCTCCGGCCAAGTCTCTTTACTGGGACTTGGTGCTATCCTTCGTTGGGCTGGTTTGTGTGCATTAATTCCGAGATTGTGATTTTTCATCAATTCCTGTGAGATTGTGGGAGTAGCTAATTCCCTCCCCGGATCGCGTGTGCTTTTCCAATTCAATCAAGATTGTGGCAATCAATTAATTGCGAAGATTACATCGATCGGAGTGTTTTCCCTCCGGGATTGAACTGTTTCAGTTTGATTAATCTAGATATGTCTAGATAATTCCTCGTGTTGGTGGTCTGGTGAGTGTTTGGCATGATTAAAATTATTCTTATACTGTTATAATGTGTATATCAAAGGTTCACCTTTTATTTCTATCATTGCTTATTATTTTACAATGCTGTGTATACTGTGTCTTATTTTTTTTTTTTTTAAAAAAACTTGTTATAATATGCTTTCACCACGCGTTTCGCTATGTGCCTAGTTACTTTGATCAAAACTTTTATTTTACTTTATTATTTGTTTCTTTTTATACATTGTTTATTATGATTTTCAATACTGTATTTATTATTTCAATGAGAGATTGTCTCATTTACATATTTATCCATAAAACTCTGTTACACACACCTTTTCTGATTTTCCAAAAACTTGCGTGATTTTGTTATTTACTGCTTCGATGGTAACATATTAGACACATAGAATTGGTATTATTTGATGTAGTTTCAAATTAATTACTAATTTATGTACCAATAGAACTTGCCATTATTGTTACATTCGAAACGCGTTCTCTATCCTCTTTTATTTATCTTAATAAATATTCGAGATTTCTATATATAACTTTTAATTTTTAATTGGTGCTTGGATTCGACTGGTGACCTTTGCGCATTTTCTCAATATGCATTTGATCAGTGATGACAGTTAATTTGCAGAATTTCATGCTAAAATTATAAATGTTACATCGTTAGATCAGCTGGCCATCCTGATCAAAACGTATATTCGGTTTCTCCCAAAATTTAATTAATTAATTATTCCAAAAGAGTTTTAATGTAAAGATGTAAAAAAACCCTCAATGGACTTTATTCTTACTTCTTAATCTTATAATCTTGATATATCTTGTCCCCTTAATTCCAATAGTTTGATCCACTTCTTAATTGTGCCTTAAAACTTAATTAATTATTCACTTTTAATAATCGTTTTTTTTACGATGCTCCCATGTTATGCATACAAAATTCTAAAATCTACCTAACTCTTTTATTTCTCGTGATTTTCTTAATTCAATCATTAGATATTGTTTTTTTACTTAATGTGCATATTTTAATTTTATTTTAATCTTTATTTTTATAGTAATAATTAACTTTAATGATCTTATGCATTGTTTCCCCGTGGAAACACCTTTTTTATAACTTTTTTATTCCTCATTCAATATTTCAAATTCATAAATAACATGTATCTGAAATAATGGTAAAATCGTGCTTGTAAATTTAATTATTTTAATTTTTTATTTATGTTTTTAACGAAAATACATTAGGCCTCATCCATAATGCTATTCTATGGGGATTCCTGCGTTAATTCTCCTTTAACTTTTTAATTCTTACAATGCTAAAACTAATTACACCGATAGACCGGAGAATTAATTACTCTTCAATATGTATTTATTATTTTTGTATAGCCCGACCCATTATGAGATATATTTATTTACATCTTTCTGTTCAATTTTATCGATGACATATTTCATCTCATCAACTACTTTTAATTATTTTTGAGCATCCTCTCGTTATTTCATTAAAATAATTAGTCACTGGATAGATAATTTAATTTCCTATCCAGTGTCTCTATTTATTCTAAATTGTGTTTCCGAGAGGATGCATCATTTTCTTGCTTTTCATCGACTTTTTCCTTCCGCGTGTACTGCATCTTACCGTTTGTACATTCGGCGTTACGCGGAAAGGCCTTTTGCTTTTTCTGTCTTTTTTTAATCTATCTTTTTCTGAGTCTTAACCATTCGATGGCGGAAGATTTTCGCTACCGTTTGGTTATATTATATTTATTTTAGTGCCCATATTCGGAGTTATTATCATTCTCCCTCTGAATGTCTTCCTTTCTTCTTCTGTCCTGCCATTTGCAATCTCTGGCTCCAACGTGGTATTCATTTTCTTAATTGGCGCTTCCAGTCTTTATAATAATCAACCACTTTAAAAAACAACACCAACTAGATGAGATTTTTCTCCTCTATCTTCGGTCATCCTTTTTCCGTATTTTTTTATTAATTAACAAGATGGAGCATTTTATAATTTTACTTATTTGATTAATAGGTTAAACCACTACCTTTATGAAATAATTACATCATCGGATGCGGCTTATTTTCCTATCCATGGTATAATTTGTTTTTAACAAATTCCTAACGGATGGGTTCTTTTCTGAAATTCCCGTTCATTATCTTTCTCCTCCTCTGCGTGGGCATTACTTATCAATAATGTAACCCATGTTGGAATCAAATTTAACTCCGTTGCAATAGTTTTCGTTTTGCAATGAATGCCTCTATATCATTAGATGAGAAAATTTTCCCTTCTTTTGATATAACTTTCATATATTTTCCTGCTTTGTCATTGCAATTTGACTTTGTTTGATTGTATGTGACAGACATTTTCTCCTTACATGGCCGCCATTATTTACCTCCTGCATTTTTATTATAAATTGCCTCTCCATCGTGGATTTTAATCTTTTTCCAAAAACTGACCACTGGATAAGAATTTTCTGCTCATCTGTGGTGATATTTACTATTACAATATTCTTTTCTTTCCCGATGAGAGTTTTCATATTCATATCATTTTGAAAAGTTGTTTATTTGGTGTTATTTCTTTAATTCTTAATGATAATAGTCTTGTTTGGTACCTACGGATCTGGGGAACTCTCCTATCCAAGGGGTACTAACGCAGAATGATTATTTTCCCCATAGTTTTAAAATAATGGTTTTCTCTCCCCCCATACTATAACTCCATGCGTGGTGGTGGCCAAGGTTGAAGCTCTCTCTCGTTGAAGAAGCACTTTTCCTTATTAAACAATGGTTTTATCTCTATTTAATCATAGCATTAATGAAATATTCATTTTACTCCTCCTTTCAGGAGATTAATAAACTCACCCATGAACAATAGTTTTCAATTAAAATTGGTCGTCATCTTAATTCAATATATAATAATAGTTATTCTTTTGGGAGAACCATTTCACCAATAACAAATTATTAACTCAAAACCATTACTGTCCTGTGTCCTATTCTCCTCATATCTCTCCTGGTGTAAAATCCTTTGTTGCTGTTTTCTCATTTCCCATTCTTCAATTAAAAAAATAGGTTTCTCAAATCAACAGTTCACAATATATTAACAATATTTTCACATATACCCTCTTAAATTCCTAAATATCTCATGCCAAGAACAGGTAATAAGCTGGCTGAGTATTTATCTATCTCCAAAACAAATACCAAACAAAAAAAAAAAAAGAAGAATTCCCTTAGCATATTAATATGCCAACTCAATTACAATGATTAATAAGCTCAAACGGATTTTACACAGACTTCAATGGTTTCAGACTGTCCACCAATAGCATTTTTTTCCATTATTTTTATTTTGGTTTTTAATACTTTTTATTTATTTATATGAGTTAATCCATTGCCCTATTTTGTTTGAATTGGTCTCTTTTTGTGGGACATATGTTCTCTAAATGTTTATCTATACAAACAAATAAAAAAAAAAGGAACTATCTTGTTTATATTTTATTATTACATTTCTGATATTATATATGGTTGTCTTGAAGACTGTTCTACACTCTTCGGGACAATCAATTCTCTTTCAGCCCCATTTATCTCCCCACAATATTGTATTTTTCCTTTTGAGGGGTCCACTTTCATCCAAATTCCTATCCAATTTAAATTTTGTTAATTTTTTATATTCAAATTCTTCTCTACTCCTCATAAAGTAATCTTCTATGCCCTCCTCAACCATACTGCCATTTACTGGCCTCTCTCCCTTTCGCTGCATGACAATATTATGTAAATGCCTATAAAATAAATAAATTTTTGTTCAACTATATTTAGCTACTCCTCTATTTACATTAAGACTTCAAACTCCCTACACCCCATTTCATATTTAATTAGCTCATAAAGGTAGCTGCTTTACTGAGTCATTGGCCCAACAAAATTTTTCTCTGTTGGTCCCTTGCCAACAGCTCCTTCCTGTTTTACCAGAGACTCCCTATTTGATCCTAACTAGATCCCTCTGGTGATTCTGATCAAATTGATGCGTCACACGACCCCTCTGGACCAGTTCTTCTTCCTTTTTTAATCAATTTAAAATGGCTTTAAAATAATTTAATTGTTCCATAACTCCCTTAATTACAGTGTTATCTTCAAAATTCCTTTTGGAACTGGTCCGTCCCACTAATGTCTTTGTATCCGCCTACTAATTCCCCCCTTTTTGGCAATAGTTTACATGAAATCCCCTCCCCACTCCACGTGGGGACTTTGAAGTCGCACTTTGACTATCGAGCCACAACTTCCTTCCTCTCCTCTCACATGAGTTGTGTCTCACTATTTAAGACAAAATAGTATATATTTCCCTTTTTAAAAAAAAAAAAAAAAATTAAAATAAAAAAAAAAAAATGGGATCTGATCAGTATATCGATTTACTAACCTTAATTCCCCTGACAAACAGTCAGGATGACCAATTTCCCTGACAAACTGCCAGGGGAAATTACTAATCCCTATCATTTACTCCTTTCCCTATGGAAAGATAATTAGTTGTTGAATGAAATGTCGACAAGTTATAGTGGCAACTTCTGTTGTTCATGTATTTTTCTTTTATCTTTATTTTCTTGTAAATCATGCCTTTATTCACGTTCCATGCCTGCTCACCAGACCACCAACTTCTTCTCATTGTGTCAACTACTTGCATTCAACAGTAGTTTGTTATTATTTGTGATAAAGGTCACATCAGTGAAAAAGTTTCTACCTGTGTAATACATTTGTTACGAACAATGAGTGACAATTCGCCTGTGAACTCTGTGGCTAGTGGTTCCCAGGAACCAAAATCGACCACGCCTATAGCACTTAGGACCAGGAGATGTGAGACCCAGGTCTCGTTCTACAAGGCCGCGCAACTTAAACAGTGCAAAATTTGCCCTTCCTCGTTTTCGACGCTCCAAAAGTTAAGAAAACACGTGCTCAACCATAGGCCGAACACCAAAAGGAGAAAGGCTTTAGAAGCCATCGACTCCCTCATCCAAGAAAAGAGCACTCCTTCTTCTTCCCACTCCAATTCTAAAGAAGATACCACACCCGTTTCCTTATTCTCCAAGTTTAAGAGGGTGTTTCCGGAGCTCTTTTCTGATGCAGTGGAGCCTTTGGAAAGATCTCCTGCTCCTGTCTCAACTTCAATTCCTTCTCAAGAAGATTGTTTACCTCCATACAGTTCCAACAATATTGTTTCACAAAATTCTCCAAAATCAGTTCCAAATTTCAGCAAGATTTCCTGCTCATTAACAAATCAAGCACAATACCATACCGATTCTCCCAAGAATACTGATCTAATATCAAGTCCTCCTCCAGAAGAGATTACCGCCTGCCTCAACGATATATTAAATTCCATAACCCATATAAATGCAAAGAGATGTACAGTCCTACCGGCTACCTCCTCTATCATTGAATTACAAGACGACTTACTCCTCAGCACCTCTTCCTCTTCTGAAGATTCTTCTATCCATACCTCGACTCCTATTCAAAGTATACCAATTCCTCAGCCACAACTTTCTCCCAATTCCATACTCTACAATAATCTGGTCCAGGAGCAATCGTCTTCTCCAATCTACGTTCAAGCTAACATCATACCTTCCACCAATGTGGAAAATATATCTCCAAGCCCCACCTGTCTCAAGCCAGAATCAGACATCTCTATATTAGATCTCATCCTAACCAATTCTCAAGAGTCTCTTGAGGGAGGTTTAGTTAATAACCTGTCTCCTCCTAAAATTTCTATCAACAATAGTTTTAAAATTGATGAAAAACCCAAATTCTACTCTGCTGCCAAGGAAGGGCTGTGCCTAATCTGCTCTAAGAAGATTATCCTCGAAGATTTACTCCAGCACTTTTACCGTCACAAACCAGGCCCTCTTCGTGCTAAATGTCTTGAGGGCTTCCGAGCCTGTTTTCCCCCCTCTAAACTTCCCTTCAAAAAGTTACCCACCTCCAATCAACCTCAAACCATCACTCCAATAGAAGCAACTTTCAGGGAAAAATTCCCTGAACTTCCAATTTTCAATAGTAAAAATTCTCCTGACAATAGTTCTTCCGACGAGTCGGTTCTTCTCGAACAAATGGACAGCCCTCCCACGGGACCTCCTCCAATATCCCCTTTTAAAAGGGCCCTATACAGTAGGGTAGTTAAAAAGGGTTTGTTTCGCTGTCAGTTTTGTGAGAAAGCTTTTGTTTCTGAGGAAAAAGCTATTCTCCACAAGAAGAACATTCATAACATCTCTCCTCACAAAACTGTCGCTAAATTCTTCCCTGACTGCCCTCCAGAAATGTGTAGGGTCTGTTGCAAAGGGCCAGCTCCTTATCCCACAATAGCAGATCATTACAAATACGTTCATAATCTGTCAATCTCCACTTCGACCTCTGCCAGAACTACCAGCTCAATAGACATTCCTTCTAATTACTTCGTCTCCTCCACCAATAAACACTCAAGGAATTTCATCACCAACTCGCCTCCATCTGCAATTCTTAATTCAAAACCATCATCTCCTACCAGCAAGAAAATTCCTCCTGCCAACATCTCCTGCAATACTAAATTCTACAATAATCTCAAAATTGTTGCCCGACCGGAACTTCGAGGTGCAGGTCCCTCTAAAATAGTATCGATGCCTGCCTCCGCCATCTGCAAGAAGTCCTCTCCTCCTCCAAAAATAGTCTCCTTGCCTTCTTCCACAATCAGCAAGAAGTCTCCTTCGCCTCCAATAGTTCCTCATCAAGTTTCCGTCCAAGCAGAAGTACACCATCGCAATAGCTCTCAAATAAATCAAAATAGTTCTCCGCGAAAATGTGCCTTATGCCCGTTTATTGCTATAAAGCAAATCGGGCTGAGGCTACATTATTTCAAGATTCATGGCCTCCGAAAAATCCCTTCTGGCTCCAATATTCCACAAGATTCTGCTCTCCCGACTCAAATTCAAGTTAAACAGACAAAGTCTTCTCCTCATCCTCCAAGCTCCCATGTTAACAATGTTTTACCTGTCTCTTCAAAAATTATAATCCAAAATACAAGCTCCTCTCAAGTCAAGAACTCCAGAATTCAAGCTCCGACTCTTTCCTCTCCTGCAATATCCACACAAATCTTTACTGCTAAGTCTATTCCTCCTGGCACTCAAGATTCCAACAATCCTCCAACCCCAATGATCTCCTCCCTCCCAATAGTTCCTTTTGTTTCAATGAATAATTCTATTTTACAATATTCCTTTCCCCTTCCAACCAGACTTCAGTGCCCAATTGAAGGCTGTAATGCCTCATTTGGCACGAAGTCTTGGTTCACTACAAATTCTTCAATAAAAAAGCATCTTAACGTTTTTCACAATCAAAAACCCTCCAAAGTAAAATACCACTGTTCAGTTTGCAACACCACAATAGCTAAAAACCCGGCTAAACATTCCTGTCTAGTCGATAATTTAATTCTCCCTCCTCCTGCAATAGATGGAGATCATTGGGTCTGCCATATCTGTGAGTGTTTCTCTGCGAACACTCAACTTGCAAAGAAAAATCACTTGGAAGCCCACAAAAGAGAATCCATTAAAAACAACTCTTCCCGCCTAATAATTCCTACTGCCTCCAAACTCAAGAAGAAGCTCAAATCTAGCCGCATAAAAGAACTATCAGAAGGTCCTCCTGGGAATCTCCCTCTAGCTCCTCCTCTTCCTGAAGTCTCCCTCTGCAATCCTCCTCTACCTGAAGAAGAAGAAGTGTTGTGCTTCGTTCGGATTGCATTGTGCTATGTGCGGATGCATTTCTTCCCTATTCCATCTGTACTGTTTTGATGAGCGGGCATTTGAGTGTCAGTTCTATTGTGAATGGAGAAAGCCAATGGTTTATTGAGTTATTGGAGGATGGTGAGAGGTGAAAATGATTTTGAATAGAGTGATGTCCTGTGGGAGGTGGTAGAGAGGTGAGCATTGTCCAGTCGTCCACTTCAGGAGAGCGATCAATAGTTCCAAAGGAAGAGAGGATGGAATTGGTATCAAGGTCTATTTTTTCAATAA
>BMAW01013681.1:0-18050 GCA_019974015.1 Nephila pilipes
TACAAATGCCTGATGGTGCTAAATCGCTATACGCGGATTGCTCTACAAGTGCAAACAGGTTTTATGATCCTCATCAGTTAAGACGCAAAGTTTTTAATGAGTTACATAGTTTGACGCACCCAGGGATGCGCGCTACTAAACACCTCATAGGATCTAAATATGTTTGGCCGGGTTTGAGTAAGGATATAGGCATGTGGTGCAAAATTTGCATCGATTGTCAGCAGTCTAAGGTACACTTACATACCAAGACCCCTTTGGCGCAATTCCTTGTACCTGACGAGAGGTTTTCGCACGTTCATCTGGACATAATTAAGTTGCCTCTCGTGCGTGGTTATAAATACTGCCTTACAATGATAGATAGATTTACTAGGTGGCCCGAAGCATCTCCTATGCCAGATATGGAAGCGGAGACTGTAGCTAGAGTGTTTGTGAACACCTCGTTTTCTCGATTCGGCACGCCTCAGAGGTTGACTTGTGATAGGGGTGGGCAATTTGAATCGGGTCTTTTTAACTGTTTATCAAAACTTCTTGGCATTCACCTAACACGTACTGCTTCTTATACCCCACAATGCAACGGAATGATTGAACGCTTCCATCGACCATTGAAACAAGCTTTGATTTGCCATCAAGGAGATTGGTTGAATGCACTTACTCTTGTTCTGTTGGGTCTCCGGACGGTCTTGAGGGAAGATCTGAACGCCTCAACTGCAGAGTTAGTCTACGGATCAAGTCTTCGTCTTCCTGGGAACTGTACAAGGAGAGAAATATCGATAAATGTCCAGACTACGTAGCAAAATTACAACGGCTCATCAGAGCTATCAGTCCTGACCTTCTTCTACGTCACAGCCCTCAACGAATCTACGTTCCCAAAGATTTGAAAGCATGTAGTGATGTCTTCGTCCGCCGACCTCCATTCAAGAAACCATTACAGATGCCATATGAAGGTCCATTCAAGATGGTCCGTCGCCTGCCAAAGGATTTCATCGTCCTTATTAAAGGACAAGAGCGCCTCATTGCTATGGATCGTTTGAAACCTGCATTCATTTTGGACACATCGGAGGAACCGTTGAAGCAGGATTAAACGGTTTATCGTACAAGATCCGGCAGGAGGTAAAGTTTCGTCTCCCTTCGTGAGACTGGAGGGGGATTCATGTGGCGGCTTACTACGTCATTGTTTGACATTTTTGACTGCGGAGCTGTAAGCTGATTTAAAGAAAAGGAGGGAACGATCTTTTCTTGATACACTTGCTTCGCAGATTCCAGACCTGTGAAGGTCACGTTTTTAAAGTGGTTCTTGTTAAGTTTCAAATAAATGATTAGTTCTTTGTATCTCGTGTCTTTTGGTCTTTCACAATTGTTTGTTTAGCCTACACCTTCTGATATGACATAATGGGAACGGATGGTTTTATCAACTCCAATCTCCATATATTGTAGTATTTATTAGAAAGTCTTTTGTTCATATTAAAAAGGGAGTTATCTTCGGTATTAAGCTATTGGAAAAGGTTTTCCCATTTTTTTTTGTTTTTAAATGTATTGATTTCATTTTTAGTATGCTTTTGGAGGTTATTAATTATGGGTTTCAAAGGAGGGTATCTGGTGTTTTGTCATTGTTTTATGTACCTATTTTTCTCTTTAATTAGGTTTCTGATATGAAGGGGGAGTCTAAGATGGGGGTTTGGATGGCTCTGGTGTTACTCGCATGGTTAATTGCATTTTTGATAGTAGTAGTAAACGATGTAATTGATTGGTCTAGATCCGAGATATTCTTAATAATGGAGTTACCTTTTGTGATATTGTATAGAATTTCTTAATAGCGGAATGAATTAGTAGTTGTAAGAGTGCAAAGGGGGATAGGGAGAATTTTATTGAAAGATATGTCCATTAGTATAGGGTTATGGTCACTAGGTAGTTCGTTAACACTTTCGATATTGTAGAATGGTATATTTTTGAGGATAGCAAAATCTATTATGGAGTAAGTATTGCTATTGTAAAGAAAGTGAGTGGGTGAGTCGGGAGCAGCTATTTGGAGGTTATTAATGTTGTTGCACATAGCATGAATAATTTTACCTGATCTGTTTGCCCTGCCTTTGTTCCAGGTCGGAAGTTTTGCATTAAAGTCGCTTATTAAAATTCCGGTGGGGTTGTCTGAGAAGATATTGATTAATTTATTATGGTTGATGAGATTACGGGGGGATGGTAAGTAGTAGAGATAGTGAAGTATTGGTTGTCTTTGGTATTGATATGGATGGTGATATTTTCAGAGTCGGAGGTATTTTTAATAACCATATAATGATGAATCCTATTTTTAATTAATATTGCAGTATTATAATATAAAATATCCAAAAGGTATTCACATATTAGCCCCAAAATTTCATCCTATCGCAATTTTATACCCAAATGATATTTCTTTGAACTCCGGGACACTCGAAAACTTTTTGGAATGATCAGGTGGACAAGCTCGCAAAATCAGTTGTGGAGTCCAGCATTTAATTCGATTTGATTGCTCCGAAGGATATTCATAGCAACATTTACAGAAATAGAAAGAAAAAGAAAAACCAAAGAAATTTTTTATTCAAGTATATATTTCGAAGACTTGGAAGATATTCACCAATGAACCACAGGAAAAACAAAGCTTTGAAAAAAATCAATGGAATTAAAGGAATAGCACATAAAGCACTTCGGTCTAATAGCAAAAGACTTGATCAAATTAACTAATTATAGTATTCGCAGCAACTTTTATTATACATGTCATATCAATAACGAATGTTCAGATAATCTGCTCAAACCTTTTAACATCATTCAAAAGAAAGCACACAGAATCCCATTGGGTTTACCACAATGGACTCCAAACATTGTACTATTACAAGTAGATGATCATGAAATATTGTTAGAGAAAATAATAAGGCTGGTGAATAAATTATTTATCTTCCAAATTTCAAACGGTGAATTTTCCTCTCTGCATTTCAACAGCCCTGGTACTATGGATCTAAATATTCTGGAAGAGGACAAAAGCAATATTTCTAACACTTTCCATACATTGAATATTCATGGGCAACAAATAATATCTATTGCTGTACTTCACAGAGTTTCAATGTGAAATTTACACCAATGAATTTGAATTTCAGGACAAAAACTTTCCTCTTTTATCATCAGAGGATTATTTGATGAAATAGTGAGTAAAAACTACCAAGATTATTTCATAGGCTATGGAAGCTTCAAAAAACCGTAACATCACTTCCATTGCCGGCTTAACGAAAAATTCCTCCTTTGCTTACAATTAAAACCCCATTAACACTATATTTACAACAGAAGCTTTAACCTTATGCCAAACTCTAGATGATCTCACGGAATTAAATAAGAAATTGTTAATTTTATCATATAGTCACTTTGTTCTAACTGCTCTAAAAATTATAATATAAGATCTCCAAAAGTTATTCACAGATAAGCCAGCAAATTTTTCATCCTATTGCAATTTCACACTTAAATGGTACTACTATGGATTCCGGGACTTTCGAAAATTATTTGGAATGAACAGGCGGATTATCTCGCAAATTCGGTTACAGAGTCCAACCTTTACATCGACTGGATTGCTTCAGGGGATATCCATAGCAACATCTACAGAAAAAGAATGAAACAAACCAACGAACATTTTTATTCAAATAAATATTTTAAAGACTTGGGAAACATTCCGACTATAGACAAAAAATCCAAGTGAACAAGAAGTAGAAGAGAGGAAATTCTCACCACTCGAATCATCTGTAAAATGATAATAACTCCTGGGCTTTTACACAAATTTCATCTACAGGATAATGTAGCTCATGCAACCATATCAATGATTTGGAACATATCCTTTTAAATTGTACTAAATATACCTCCCAAAGAAATCGTCTCTGGAATACACACACACTCAAGATAAATCCACAACAAAATACTATCTTCTAAGAAGTTTTGAAAGAATAGTCGCTAATAAACAAGTGTTCAGAATATTCCTGCGGAATCTAAAGTACTTTAACAACTACTGAATGAAATCCATCTTTTATATAAACGGGGTTAAGGCCTTTGCTGATTTATATCCCACAAACCCAATCAATCAATCAATATGCACATAAGTAACCTCAAAACCTGAAATGTTGGCAGCGTGTGAAGATAAATATTCTTAATTACTTTGTAGAATCTAACAGTTGCATTAAAAAGCATTCTGGACTATTATGTCTTTTAATAAAAGGCTTATTTCCGCATTTTCAAATTAAAAAATTGTAATTAACAAGCATTTTTATAAATGCGTAACGATCTGCAGTCCCGTCAAATTAATAATAAAGCATAAGAAATTCAAAATACTTGTTTTGTTGTGCGTTCAAAAATATTGGGTAATCAGACAGTAAAGAGCTGATTGTAAGGTATGAAATAATTTTTTTTCTTCTCTAATGCATGTTTTAACACGTTGGTCCATCAACTAATTCGTGGACAGAGGATATCGAATTTGTGAAAAAAGTGCAACAATTTTTTGAAATTAAAACTCTAATTTTAAAAAGATCGCTTACAAACACTTTCAAGCGAGAAAACTTATTTGTGCCATGTTTGTGAAAAAACCCTTTTTCATTGTTAAAATTTGAAAAAGAATTTACTTACCCATACAGAAAAAAAAAATCCTTACATTTACGATTTCTACAAAATACTGTCCAGATAAGATTTACTTGAGAAGTGGGAAACTAAAGAATATTTGCAAATTCACATATGAAGGAAAAGCCTTGTGTTAGTGAAAATTCTGAGATGGCTTTCTCGTTAAGTGGACACCTAACAACTCATTTGCGTATTCTTACAAAGGAAAGGCCTTATCATTGTGAAATTTGTAAGAAATCTTTCCTGCATACTGGGAACTTAATAACCCATTTACGTATTCATACTAAGGAAAAGCCTTATGTTTGTAAAATATGCTTGAGGGCTTTTGCGAGAAGTGGAGATTTAAAAGTTCATATGCGTATTCATACAAAAGAAAAACCTTATGTGTGTGAACATTGCAAGATGGCTTTTACAAAAAGTGTTAACTTGAAAACTCATTTGCGTCTTCATTCGAATGAAAAGCCTTATGTATGTGAAATTTGTGAGAAGGCTTTCTCCCAAAGTGGTAATTTAAAAGTTCATTTGCGTCTTCATACAAAGGAAAAGCCTTATATTTGTGAAATTTGTAAGAAGGCTTTCTCAAGAAGTGGCCACTTAAAAATTCATTTGCGTTCTCATACAAATGAAAAGCCTTATATTTGTGAAATTTGTAAAAAGGCTTTCTCAAGAAGTTATGTTTTAAAGACTCATTTGGGTATTCATACAAAGGAAAAATTTTAAGTTATAGTTATATACTAAGATTACTCCTTAAGGAGAAGGGAATTTAACAGTTATTTGCATATTCATATGTAGGAAAACTCATTTTTTGTGTGAAATTTTCAAGGAAAGAATTTTTGCGTAGTGGGATATCAAAATTCATTCCTACTGTAGATAAGAACTTTTAGAAATTTCTCAGAAATCTTTGTGTAATAATTGTAATTTTTTTTAAAAAGTTGCTTATTCATACAATATTCATGTAATATTTGTTTGAAAGCTTTCTCTGTCAGTATAATAATTTCAAAATACTATTGTGCATTCATAGCAGTGAAAAATTCCATATTTTGGCAGACACTTGTACTTTGATGGTAATGAAATTGAATCAGAAGAGTGAAATCTAAATATTTTTATTTAAATTGATTATTTTTAAGTACTGAGTCTTATATGATCTATACATATTTTACTATGCCACAATGTTCTTTTATACACTGTTACATTTTAAACAAATGTATTACCCAATTTGGCTCCTTTAAATATCATATTGCATGAGAAATTAAGACTAAATATATATATTACTTTTATTGCATGCTTTTCTCATGTTCATAAGTTTTATTACTTTAAAGCCAAAAACTCTGGTAAATATTTTAAATATATTTTATGATAATAATTTGATTGATAAATTTTTAATTAAGATTTTATGAAAGTTTATTTATGTTTGTTACAATAAATATAAATTTCTTTAAATGGAATTTTTTTTATATGTTCATATTTTTGAAATTGTAATAAGTTAGAAAACTGTATTGTGGTTTGTATAATTGTTTTGAGCTAAATGTTACATTCTAAGCTATGTGTACCAAATAAATTCATTGTATGTAAAAAAAAAAAGAAAAGTATTAATAGCATGTAAAAAATAAAATTTGTTTAGAAAAGGCATTTTTGTCGAACAAGAAATTTCTATTTCAATCACCGAAAAATATTGATTTTCCATAGTATTGCAAAGTTATCTGATAGTGAATGTCTTAGAGATTTTTATCATAAACTATAGTGAATATAAATAGTTTTAAAATCTGTATTAAACATATGATTGCATGTTAATTTTAGAAAATTTTATCCCATATTAAAAAGACAGGAATTTTTGTTCTTTTTGGCAAACTCATCTATAGTTTATCTGTACTTTGGATTCCTTGAATAAAACTTCAAGTGAATTCAACACAATATTACATGTGTACATAATGGTAAAAAAATCTAGTTAAAGATTTTTTTAAACAAAATTTTATTTTATATACAGCTAACTAAATAGAATGGCATTTTCTAATTTCATCATAAGATTGGTAAAGAAAAGCACACCGTGTTTATCAATAAATGAGTATTTTTTTACATTTTCATTCAAAATTAGTTCAGAAATATATCTTAAATGATAGAATATGATGATTAATCATTTGTTATTTATTTCATGTGTGCATCAAATGCACTTAAAACCATGTCTTATTCATGAATTGCTGAGTATTAGACTGCACTTTGCTCTCAATATTATTATTTGATTCATTATATCATATTTTAGCTGACAGTCTTGATGAGGAGGGAAACATTGCTCCCTCCAACTACTTTAGAGACTGAGTTCATTTTGAATGGTTTATAACATGCTTGTCTAAAGTGCGGTCCAAATGCAAATTATGAAAATATTTAAATTTACACATTTTTATTAAAAAAATAAATGTTTGCAGTATTTTTCATACATAATCGATTCGTTGATATTTATTTTGAAATAAAAATTTAAATAAAAACATCTTGGTTGCTGCCAATACGATTTTGATGGCATATCATTGTATTGTATATCAGGGTAATTTATGTGGAAAAATTTTAAAAATGGAAAGTGTATTAAACATTGTTATAAAAACCATTAACTTTATAAGAGGAAAAGGACTTAATCATAGACAATTTCAAGAGTTTCTTAAGGTAATGGGCACTAAATTTGCAGATGTTATTTATTATACAGAAGTAAGATGGCTCAGTAAGGGGGAAATGCTCAAAAAATTTTACGATTTGAGAACTGAAATAAAAATATTTATTGAAACAAAAGGGAAACTTGTGACTGAATTTGAAGACGAAGATTGGGTTTTAGATTTAGCTTTTTTAGTAGACTTAAAAGAACATTTGACTGATTTAAATGTGACTTCAAGAAAAAAAATCCATGTATTAATAATACATCCAAACAATAACAGCGTTTGAAAAAAAGTTGAAATTTTGGCACAATCAAATAAAAGTAAAAGATTTGACACATTTCAGTATTTTTACTGAACATAAACCTGTGGGTTGCACAAAATATGCTACATAAAATTTTTGATTTAATTCATGAGTTTGAAAGTAGATTTCAAAGTTTTCAAAAAATGAAGAGTATTTCAATATATTTTCTACCCCATTTTCTCTAGAAATAAATAAATTACCTTCAAATTTTCTAATGGAATGCATTGAACTGCAAAGTGACATTCAACTGAAAGAAAAAATTGGAAATGTTTCTTTACTGGAGTTTTATAAAGATCACCTACCCCATGATAAATATCCTAATTTTAACAATCATGCTTTATTAACGTGTTCAGCTTTTTGCAGTACCTATATTAGAGAACAATTATTTTCAGAAATGAAGCATACAAAAATAGGACAAAGATCTCTGGCAAACATCTTGAAAATGCATTAAGAATTGCAACCTCGTCTATTGAACCTGATATCGATTTGCTTATTCAACTAAAGCAAATTCATCCATCTCATTAATTTGAATTTTTTTTCATCTTTATGAAATCCAAACTAAATGAAACGAAACTTTTACAAATTTAAAATAAATATGTACCTATACATATCTAATTCAAATTGTTTTTAAAAAAATAGTAATAAAAAGAAGTTAATTTATTTTAATAAAACTACATAGAGTTAATTTTTATTTCAATTTGTTAAAAAAAACTATTGTATGTGTGGCCCAGCAATTTTTTTTTTTACAATGTGGCCCTCAAACAGTCATAGTTTAGACACCCATGGTTTATAAGTTAGAAAAGAGGAAATATGGATTGAGCTGACATGTCATGCATTTTTACTCATGGCAAATATTGGTTTGCTAAGAACTGAGACCATAACCATGTTGTGTCATCATATTTATGATTTATTGGCCGATTTCTAAATTATTTTAAATGAAAGAAATATGGCTAATAAGCTGAATTATGGTATTCTTTCTTAACAAAAATGCAAAAAGTTTCAATTTGTTTAATCTAGTAACTTTTCGAGAACATCCTATGTTCTGTTATTGTGTAGTAAAACTTGGTACCAGAACAATTTCAATAGTTAATTAAGAATTTATTCATATTTGAACATAAAATCTTCTAAAAATATCAAATTAATGTTTTAATTGTTTGTAACATTTATCAGAAACTTGGTACAGTTAAAAGATTATGAAGTTTAAGTGAAATTTCAAAAATGTAAAAGAAACTGAATTAAGGAATGTCACAAAACGTAATTAAAAGAGTGTAATATTTTAACAAATTAATCATATTTTCATTGTTTGCTTTAAATGGACTTTAATTAATGCATCAATTTTACTTTTGTAATTAAAGATAAATATTTTAAAAGCATTTGAATTAATACCTATTGTTAAGTAGTAATCTTGTAATAATAATATTAATAAAAGGGAAAAAATGTATTTATATCAACATATTCATAATGTTAATCAATTTAGAATCTAGTTAAATGTTAAATCTGGTTTTATGTAAAACATAAGAATACTATTATAACTTTTTATCAAAAAAAAATTATAAATCAAAACATACATTTCCATTTAATTTTACTGATGTAAAAATTGAAAATTATTTCATTATGTTACTCATTTCACTTAAATACTTATTTTTTAACATAATAAGTATCATGTTACTTATGTAATTCAGTCCTAATTAAATATTTTCAATTTCATGTTTGAAATTGTGTATTTTTAGAATATCTGAATTTTTAAATAGGTATGGTAAAAATGATAAAGTCTTCTTATTATCTTAATGATATTTACACACATATATATTTCTGTTGTAAAAGTTATTTGATATTACATCCTTTTCAACACTATTAAATAGAACAGAATTGCAAATATAAGTATTTAAAAATGGATGTTTAATAACAAAGGAACTGAAAGAAAATGAACACCATTTTCAAAAACAGTACCAGAGTGTTTCTTGAGACACGTTTTCTGTGAACAACATAATTAACTGGCCATGTAAACATAATTTCTTAGTATTAAGTATTCAGTAAGAATAACTGTAACATTATAAAAGTGAAAACTCATTGAAATTTACATACAAAATGAAAATTTTGTTAGCAGATCAGATTTTTATTTATTTATTTCAGTCCGTCTTTTCTTTTTTTAAATATTCCCTAAATCTGAAAATGATCTACAATCCTATTTCGCTTCGACTAACCAAAACCATGCAAGAAATTTGTGGAATATTCGTATAAGATGGTTTGGGATATATACTACATTATATGTAGTATATACAAACATATAATATAATTAGCATCATTGTGTTAAATATTGTTACTGTTCTCAGTAGAGGTAGCATAGGTTTATTATGTAGTGTGTTATGTTATTGAAAATGCTGTACGTGAATTTTGTATAATGACTACGATGCAGGTGTATTTTGTAAATCTGTTATAATTATTATTAAAAACCAACATATATTTAAAATTTATCCAGCACATTAATTGAACACTATACATACGAAACATGGCTATGAAATAATGAGACTGATGCTGTGAAGAGCATTTTATTTTGGTCTCGTAAGTATTTACTTATTATCATCAATATATGTTATCCTTACAATGCTCTATGCGAATCTTGCATTGTTCGAAATAGTGCTGGTAGTCATTTTCTGTCAGCTCCTTCAGGGCGCTTTCTCTTTTGCAGCTTCAACGGATTCAGATTTTGTTCCTTTTAATGCAGATTTCCCTAGGAAACAGAAGTCGCTTGCCTCAAGAACGCCGAATAAGGTGGATGGCTTAACACTTAGATGCTTTTACATGGCCTAGAAACCTCTTGACAGACAATGACTTGTCCATCCACAATTCGGGTCGTTTTCTACCAATTCTTTCACGGAATTCAGCAAGAATCTAAAGGTAGTAATGTTGATTAATAGTTTGACTTTCAGGAATCCAGAGAAGGTTCACAATCCCATGAATATCGAAAGAAAAAAAATAATAATTGCTTGTATTTTGACTTGCTCTTTTGAGCTTTTTTTTGGCTCGGTAACGGTAGCGGCTAAAATTACGAGGTACCTATTAAAACATATTTAATTTGCCCTCTTATCAGAATTTGTAAGTTAAAATCAGAATTAAAGAATTTTTAGGGAACATTTATCATTTTCCTAAGGTGTATGTTTTGAAAGACGTGCAGTCGTTTCAGGTGGGTGGTCGCCGCAGATGCCCAAATGGGCGATGCGTACAACATGATTGGTCTCAAGATGGACTTGTAGGGCAGAATTTTGTGCCGGATCACCAGCTTGTTCTTGCGCTTTTTTGGCTTTCCGTGAAGAAAGGCTCTTACAATGCATCGATTGGCGCTTCGTTTCACTTCAATCGACCGATAACATATGTTTCAAAAGACGTCAAAGATTTAACTCCGCTTATTTTTGCTATGTTCGAGCACGAAATACATGCGACCGGAGTGCCTGATTTAAATGAATTGGATGCATCCTCTATGAACCGACGATTGGTGTATCGGCAGAAATTAAGCAAGATCTTCAAAAAAGATTTAGGTCAGACTATTTTGGCCAATTAAGACAGAACCACCATCATGTAAAGAAGGATAGGCCTATTGAAGTTGGATAAGTAGTGTTAGTTTCCAGTGATAACATAAAACGTATTGAACACACAGTCGAATATTACAGAAAAAAACTCGGATTCCAAGCGACAATAGCGCCACCTTGTATCCTTACATGCAATCCAGCTTGGAACGAGATACCACAGCTCTCAGTTCCTGGGCAACCACCGGTGGATAGGTGTGACATCAAAGTACCCATTTTCAGACAGAAGCTGAAATCGCTGAGGTACTCGTATTTCATGGTAATACCTGAAGTATTTGGTCTATTCTCTGCTGGGTTTATTCAGTAGCATGGCAAAAGAGAGATTGCCGCATGCACATATACTAATCTGGCTTTGTAAGAAAATCACTTTGAATGAAATCGATAATGCAATATGCTTTGAAATACCTGATGCTAACGTCGATAATGATTTGCATAAGTTGTGACGAAAAATATGGTACATGGACCTTGCGGTACACTGAATTCAAATTCACCATGCATGATAGACGGAAAATGTTCTAAGCAAAATCCTCGAGCATAAGTACCCTACACAGTTGCAGTAAACGATGGATATGCTTTATGCAGAAGATGGCGAAAAATAAGTTATAATACAATTATGAGACTGTGATAGGGAAGTAGAGAACCGTTTGGTTGTGACATAATCTCCTTTGCTAGGAAAAATATACAAAGCGCGCATGAGCATGGAAAACTATAACTCCGTTAAATCGATTGAATTAACTTTTCATCGATAAGAATGCGTTCATTCTTATCGATGAAATTGCACAGTATCAGGCTGGAATAAACATAAGCAAGAAAAAAGCTGTATGGCGAATTTTTTCATCTCCCTTAAGTGAACTAAGTCCAGCTGATATTCCCTTAGCAGTTACATCTAGAAAATATGTGGAATTGGTTAAAATAGTATTTTCCAATATTCAAACTAATTATAAGAATCTGATTGGCAGAGTGAAAGAACTATTCTTGTGGCTAGAACAAAGATGTTTACGAACTAAACCATATTAATCAACATTCAAAACGGGGAAGTTGCATACAAATCCGTTGACACTGTTGTGAAAGCAGATGACGCGATTCATTATCCAACACAATTTTTTAATTCAGTCGATCTGCCAGGGATACCAACGCATGGGCACGGAGAAAATAGAAATACTCGAAATTGAATACCCAGTCATACTCATTTTGAAGTGAGAATGTTTGTATCAGATTTGAACATATGTATTTATCGAAAGTAAAACATTACATGTATTCAAAATAAAATAAAATAAAAAAGGTAAATTGACACTCTCAAAAAATTATTATAGATATTAAGGACTACAAAAGTTCCTTTATATACTGGGGCTACATATTTTAAAAAATTAGGTTTCAAAAACAAATATATATGGTTCGCTTAAATATTTCGAACTCTATTTCGTATTTACCATGCTACACGCGGAAGAATACATGAATATTAAAATGAGTACGTACTGGGTGCGATTCTTCCACACGGTCGATATGGATTTTGCAGAAGAAAAAAAAGTTAAAAGAGTGGGAACGAGAAGAATATTCGAAAGCAAGTGCTTTGTTTTTAATATTACAAAAGTTTAATATGCTCGTAAAATTAATGATTATACTCTATATATGATTTACGATCAATTTAATGATACGGTGAATGTGATAAATGTTTACGTTATTTTAGTGGATTATTTCTTAAAAAAAGTGTTATAAGTTTAATGCAGTTTTCTTAGATACCTAATAAGTCATACTATTTGATTCATTCAGGTCAAAATGAACTCAACTTTAAGCAACTTGTGCAACACAACAAGCACTAAAACATTATGGCGGCGGCTGGTACAGTAGAACATATTATAGATCATAACAAAATTGAGAATGTTTATGTGTATCATGACATATATCTTACTGCTAAAATCACATAATTTAAAATTCTGCTTTAAAAGGTGGCTAACCAATAACTGTAATTTCTCCATGAAATATATTTTTGCTCCAAAAGCACTTATTTATAGACAAATATTAAAGGTAGCGTTTTACAATTTGGAATAATTTTAGTTTTATTTTTATATTCAATTTTAAAATGGCTTGCATGTCTTGAAATTGGTAAGTTTACAAAGTAAATTATTTTTATTGGCAATTGATCTTTCTGAGAGAGTAATTTCTTGTAAATTTTAAAATACTTTTTTTAGATCAGAATTTACTGAGCAGAAATTCTGAAATGAGTAAAATCAATTCATAAAATGAAACACGATAATCAATTTCAAGACTTTTCATTATTTTATATTCCAAAATTTCTGTACAATATGAGACATTATGTATAAAAATCAAATGTACAAACTAATCCATAATGAATATTTTGTCTTAATTAAGAACTGATCGACATTATTTAAATTAGATTTATCTTATTTGATAATTTTTTCAGGCAGAAAAGCTATGCTTTCATATGACCATACAGTTTTGATTTAATTGAAAACACTTGTAATATTTCTAAAAAAAAAAATTTGTTAAATCGATATTTTTATAATCATAAGGAGACAAGCTCTAAGTAAATTTTAATTCACTAACTTATTGTTCTTCTGTTTTATAATTCACATTTATAATCAGCATATTGTTTTATTGGAAAGTAGGTGTGTTGTACATGGACGAAATATTGTATGAAATCTGCTGACATACATGATGAAGCATCGTAATTATTTTTTTAAAAAAAACGAAGTAGTTAATAGTAATAAAATAAGTAATTCTTTTTCCAATTATAGATTGTGCAATTTTTTCGAGTAGACAGAGATTTTGGTCTTGCTTTTATTGCAGCTATATTAACTGGGAAAAATATGTTTATTAAGATAAATTTTATTTTTTTTAACAGATGAAGGTATTGATTAAGAAAGTTCCGTCTTATTAGATAATGAGACGTTGAAGTTTCTAATTCCTAAAGTTGGTCCTCGATTGAAATTTAAAAAATATCTCAATTGTTAAATTCAAATTACTAATTTTTCATCTGAACCTATTGCCGATTTTACTGCCCCTTTTTGTAATATTGATGTAACTTTTTCTAACCTTATTACTATTCCTATTGCATCTGTCGACTACTATTCTTCCCCATTCTGTCTGTAATATTTTTGATTCTAATATTTCTAGTGTTCCTACTAATAGCTTCAAAAATCAATGCAACATTGTACATGATCTTTTTTAAAATGATTTTGAATCACTTTTCTCTTCTACTCCTATTCCACTATCCTCTCCTTTATCAACATCGGGCCAGAAAAAAATTAATATTAGGAAGATAATCAAAATAAAGATTCCCAATATTTTCACTGGGTTAGAAGAAGATGATCCATCCAACATCAATATTCTGCAAAAATATCGTATTAATCGACAGTTGATAAAAACATATATAGAATATTATGGCTGTTGGCCTACCACCAAAAAAAAAAAAAAAAAAAAACTTCACTTAATTAGCAAAAGATATTGTGAATACATTTCCAGTTTTGAAAGGATCAGACAGTGAAGACTTTGTAAGTAATTTTTTTTCGAAGTTATTATATTTCCTTAATGAAGTGTTTTTAATAAAGTTTATAATGTAAAATTGTATGTATGCTCACATCCTTTTCTGTAAGCTTTCCTTAGATTTCGCCTTAGACTAGCCGTTTAGTAGCAGTTAAGCAATAATCAGAAACTTAAGATTGGGAAAGTATAGCGTTATTTTTCAACATATTATCAACTGAATTAGAACTTTAATTTAATTGTAATTTCACGCTGGGTTTTTTTTATCCAACAATAAATCACGTTTCATTTCTGGGGAGGGAGTAACGTTGGGTTATTCGCGGTTTTCTCTTCACTAATCTTGAAGACTTTTAATTAAGATTGATTGCTTTTTCTAAACAACCTTTGCCTAACCAAAAATGAAACGTGAATATTTAAATTACAAGCTGGTAGAAATAAAGTGAAGCTAGGGAGATAGGAAATATATAAGCTAAAATTGAGACACTCGATAGAGGTCGAGGGGCTCTAGCGTTTGGCAATTGTTCCAGAGTCGAAGACGGGGTCGAGAATTGTTACAAGTTATCGGCTGCGTAGTGAAGTTTAGAAGTCGAGACAGCCTCAACTCTATTGCATTGGTGAGACTCTGTTAGTTTGATATTAGTGGAACAAGTTAATATATTTAAGGCGATATTTGGGGAGAGTCGGTTACATTTGTCATTATACTAGCAATTTGTTAATAAACATATTGTATGAATATATAGTGAACGACTTATGACTCTTGAACGACTTATGACTCTTGAACGACTTATTGACTCTTAGTGTTAGTATATTAAGTTTAGCTATGGCACTAGAGGCAAATAGGAATAGTTCGTCGTCACAAGGTTTCGACCCACCTCTAGCCTGAATACAAGCAGCCACACGACGTGGCATAGAGTAATAAAGATCCCTGATGGTCTCCTGCGGTATTTCTTGCCAAATTTGCTCCAAATGTGGGCTAGGTCATCATCATTCTCTAGTAGATGTAGTCGCCTTCCCATCATATCCCAGACATGATCGATTGGAGGGAGATCTGGCTGGCCAAGGAAGTGTTGACAAGCTGTAAGATATCTAATAGCAACACGTGCCGTATGTGGTCTGGGAATATCTTCCTGAAAAATAAGGCCAGGGTACTGCAAAAGGAATGGTAGCAAATCTGGTCTCAGAATATTGTCGACGAATCACTGTGCTGTAAGTGTGACTCTAATGACATCCAAAGGGGTCAGGCTATCGAGGGATATAGCACCCCAGATTAGATCTCCTGTTTGAGGGCCTGTGTGGCGTGCAATAGGGAAAGCAGGATCGGCCCGCTGCCCTGAGCGTCTCCAGACACGTCTTCGATTATCTTCAGGACACAGTTGGAAGCGGGATTCGTCGCTAAGAACTCTACGTCCCCAGTCAGCAATCTTCCAACCTGATCGAGCCAAGCACCACTGTAATCTGGCTCGACAGTGTGCAGGCGTGAATGACAGGTGGTGCAGTGGTCAGTACGAATGTAGGTTTCGCTCTATCAGCCGTCTGTGAATGGTGATGGTGAACACTCATTTGCGGGTCGCACGTCTGATGATTGATAACGATCAATTAGGTGCTGTGACAGCGGATCTGACAATCACTCTGTCCTCCCAATCTGCTGTGGCCCTAGGTCGACAGCTACCATCAAGACGCTGAATTCTGCCATTGTGCACCCATTCTTGCTAGCATCTTCTAATCGCCGCATCTCTTCGACCCATATGACGAGCGATTCTCCGATTTGTCCAACGCCTCTTTCAATCCAATAACACAACCTCTTTCAATTTCTGATGAATCCTCTTCAAATGCTCCTAATGAGCTTGAATTCAGCAGCGAGGCATTTTTTCAGTCGTTGAAAGGTATCCTAAATCGCAATGCAACAGAAAATTTGACCATCCGAATGAGAATCACTTCTTTTTTACACCTGTTGAGTGCGCAGTTCCGATGCGCTGTAGCTCCACTATTCATTCATTGGACAACAAATTTTAATCATTTGCATGTTCTGTCCAAATGTCTTTGCATACGAATTTTCATTACAATCGGGCAACTCTTTCTTGGTGCGTCGTTTATTTATTATAGAGTATATATATATATATATATATATATACTGTTTGTAGTTAGAGGGTTATATGGAGAACCTAGCCCGAAGGGCTTTAATCTCCGGTGTGATTTGAACCTGATAAAAGTTTACTTGCCCATGAATAATAAAAATATGGATGTTTAAGAATTAAAAGAATTAAATATTAAATTAAATAATTAAAAGAGATAAATAAAATGCATTTAAGAGTTTAAAAGTTACTATGAAAGTTTAAAAATTATGAAAGTTAAAGCTCGAATTGTTATGAGATTGCTATTTCAGTGCAGAGGGGTGTGAGAATACAGGGTGGATTATGCTGTCCTATCAGGAAACGGCTACTCAGGGTGGGTGAGATTCGGTAGTCTTTGCGCGGAAAGTGTGCTTACTCTATCTCAGAGGGTAGAGGAAGGTTTCCTATTGGCTGAAATTTTGAGCGGTTAATAGAAGCTGTTTTTTAAAAGTTAAGAGTTTCGTGACCATGATGAGGGTAAATTCTTTTGTAGTTTTTAGTTTTTTGAATAGATGAATTAGGGTTATTGTCAAAAATAAAATTAAATTTATTTGTGGTATATACTGTTCCAAGTAAATATATATATATAAGTCTATCTAGATTTCCCTTGGAAACTGGTGGTCTCAGACCAATTTTTGTTATCAGTGCAGAGTATTTGTTTCGATTTTGAAAAACTCTTACTGTAAAAAAACAATGCAAAATTTGTAACAATATAGCAATTCATATTGACATATAAGCAAAAAATTAAAAGAAGCGGTGTGCTGTATTTTCCATGAATATGTCTACCAAAATTAATCATTTATTGGACAGCCATTTTTACAGATGACACTAACAATTCTATTTTCCCTAACTCTTAGAAAGACTTTTGAGTGTAGATTTATCTATGTAAATTATTCTATGCATGTGCAACTTCCACCTTCAGTTCAGCAATGGAGTATACTTCAAGTTATTTGCATCTATTTTGAGTACTGAAAGTTCCCAAAGATTGTCCATGTGGTTTGGGGTTGAGGAACAGGCTGGCCGATCCAGTAAAACAATTTGTTTTCAGGTAACCACTAGTTGGCGCTGCCGTTGCAATGAATAGCAACATCGTCTTGCTGAATCGAATGGGGATTCGAACAAAATCTTAAAATTTTAAGGTAAGAGTTTCTGTTTCAGTTTATATTGTGGTGAACTAATCTTTTTACACGTGACAAGTGCCATTGGGAAAGTTCCACAGACAGATAAAGCTCAACAGACCATGCTGTTTACCTCTCAAAAGTTTTTGTTTCAAAAACACTTTTTAATCTCTCTT
>BMAW01013694.1:0-10303 GCA_019974015.1 Nephila pilipes
GTAGGATTTTCCATCTAATTATTAAACAATTCATTTTTATTTTTTCAATCTACTGTAAAACCAGTTCCTCCGATACTCAATAGATGTCACCACGAATCAGAGTCATATGATAAGCTCATGCAGCGCCACCTATCCCAGAACAAAACTGAGTGACACTTCGTTTTCGTCCTCCTCTTTCCGCCACTTTTTCCGCTTCTTTTCTCCTTCGCTACCCGCGTCGGAAGTAAACTTCAAACGCCCAAGCGTGTTCCAGCGCCCATCGCCAATATGGGTTAAATGAGGCAGCCATCTATCTTTATCAGACGAACTGGTCAACTTTTCATATCATAGTGTAAATACTTTTCACTCTTCATCATCTCTCCTAATAAACAGGTAAAGCTACTACGAGCCTTTTCCTTCAACAACAACAGCACATGGAATCCAGAATTACCCCCCTAGACAACCAGCCCTTTGCGTAAGAGCAAACCATCGTAGATCCGGGATGAACAATCTCCATCACCCCACTGTCTACATATATGCATACATGTATATATATATATACATATATACATATATATATATATATATATATATATATATATATATATATATATATACCCAACTCTTTTTTACATGGTCTTTTTTATTCGATTTTGAAAGAACATGGTTCATCTGTATACTTCTTTACACGAATTTTTTATTCAGCCACTCGATCGGGGTATTATAGGAGGATTTAAAATGTAATACGTAAAGCAAACGTTTAAATATATTTTAGACTCAGTGGAAGAAAGAAATTTTTCTGTTGTGGAAAATCATGTAGAAAGTTTACGCTTATGGATTGTACTACACATGCTTCTTTTGCCAGCATGCGTCAAAAGTGGAAGTTTCGTAGTACAAATACAAAAATTAGCTGTGTGTTTTGAAATTATAACTCTATGAAATGCAATTCGAGGCGAAGGCTTTAGCAACATACAAACGGCTGACATCGAAGAATTGATACTAGAAAGTCCTTGGAATGAGAAATGATTTGATCGAATTTATGTCAGTTTATGATAATAATAAAAGTCAAACATGACGAAATCAGGAGGTGAATTTCAGCTAATAACAGCTGATTTAATTCGCGAGGGCTTGAAATTCGCTACAAGTATGAAACAACATTTTCTTACTCAAGATCCTGACATAGAGCGTGCATTGTAATTTCAACGTAATCTTAAGTTTGTGTAGCGGGATATCTATCTATCTATATATATATAAGCGAAATACCACTGACTGACTCATCACGAGATCTCAAAGACTATAAAACCGATTAACTTGAAATTTAGCCTAGTTACTCATTTTGCGATATAGATGCTCACTAAGATCGGATTTTACGGAATTCTTATCCAAAATGTAATTTTCATCCGTTAATCTACTCTTATTCGTTGGTTATGTAATTTTGGAGACAAAGTCGCCAAAAATGATATGACTGACGCTAAACGAAATATATTTTTTTATATGTATACTGTATATTGTCACCCATTAAGTTTATTTGGTGAGATTTGCGCGTGTGGAATGGAAAAATACGAAATAATTTTATATTGAAGCGCTAATGGAGGATTGGCAAGTTTTTGGCAAAGGGTCTCTTTATGTGAAATTTCGTTCATGTCGAAAATAGAAAACGAACATATTTAGCGATAGAATTTAATGAGTTTGGAATAAATTGAGTTTCTGAATTTGGAATATAGTTTAACTCCAAAACTTAGCGGGATTTTGAAAAATAATACTAAAATGGCGACATTTTACGGAGTAGCACACACGCAACACAAACTTCGTTTACAGGAGGACCTCGGTATATGCATGAACGAACTCAAGAGGCTATGACATACGTAAGATATTTTGGACGTCCCGACTTGCACGACTTATTTTTAGAATTACTGTCACTTGCAATCCTAAATTTTGAGAAATCGTGTCTATCATAAGATTTTTATCTTGAGGCAAGGACAAAAATCTTATGATAGACACGATGCCATTGCGAGGGTATTTCATTTGAAAGTTAAGCACATGATGAATATTCTGACAAAAGGTTTCATCTTTGGCAATACTAGGTAAAACATGTATACGGCGGAATGAATTTTATCCATATTATATATATATATATATATATATGGGGTGACTTTTTACTAATTTTTTTTTTATTTTCTCATTTATTTGAATGTCGAGGATAACCATTATTACAGACAATCAATTTCTTAAAATTTTAAATTTAGATTATCATTAAAGTTTTAAAAATTGAAAATTTTCTTGATATCTTACGTATAGGTTCCAAAATATTATATTATCGTCTGTCCAGCGAAGCGGGCGGATATCAGCTAGTCAAGAATTATATAAGCAATTTGAGAAGCCAAAAAACAGCCGATAATAACAGGCTTTGAAATAACAAAAAAAAAAAAAAAAAAAAAAAAAACCTACAGAGGTCGTTAATAACGAACGAAATTCTTCATTTGTATAAAAGCCAACAGTTGTGCTAGACATATCTGACACATCTACTGATGAGAACAATCTTGATCCAGTTCGTAATAAACGTGCACGCTTGTTATCAAGTTGCGATTAATAGTGGTTAGTTAGTAGTTTGATCCCTAATTTCAATTTGAATTTTTATGTGTTGTATGTACCTATTGATTGAATTTTTACTCTACACTAATTTTTTAATTTTTATGTAATAAAAATGAATTGATTTTGTTTCATAAATATGTAATATGGATTTCATTATTACTCTTTTGCACAGTTTTTTTGGGAAATTATTTAGAATTTTTTCCATCTTACACGATTTCTTAAAGTTGTGGAACATATCCCCAAATTTATCATATGTCGCATGTATTTCTTACACGAATTTTTTTTTTTTTGCACGTTTTTCTGTGGAACGTATCTACCGTGTAAAAAAAGTGTTGGGTGCATAAAAACATATGTAAATATATACATGTGTCTGTGTGTGCATATGCTCAAGTAATGAATTTGATACCTATTCAAATTCTCACTACAACTCACGCCTTTCGATTCGTGGGATCGTTTCACTAATCTTCCCGAACTTTATTAGAAAAATCAAGAACATTCTGCTATAAATTAAGGGTATTTACAATTTATTGAATTAAATATATTTACACGAAATGCAATTTTAAAAACTGTCCTGCAGTTACATCACAACGCTGGTGCTAAATTATTAGCGACCGAAAAACAACGAGCAGTCTGTCTGGAACAATACGCTTCTGCGTCAAATATTTTAGGCTTGCTGCAGACAGACTGGCTGCTGCTATGTTTCATGCGCACACGCATATATATATATATAACTATATATATATATATAATGTGGCACGCCTTTATAAATATGTTTCTAATGCGGCACGCCGGAATAAAATGTTTTTTTCTTTTTAAACTTTTTTTTATCCTATGTTCGCCTCCGACCTTTCAGTCATGAGTCGACGAGCAGCCCAATATAGTGAAGAATGATAAAAACAGTCAGTTAAGACGTCGTCTGTAACACACAAAAATGAAGAGTTAAAAACATTGAAGACGGTAGGGCATAAGCTGAAGCCTTCTCCAGTCATGATCATACCATGGTCACAAAGTGGACAAGTATCTGCATTCGTGAGTCCAATTCCATATAGTTGGCTCTGTAAATAATCATGGCCCGTAGCAAGTCTAAAGCAGGCCACTCCGACTGCTCTGGGTAAGAATCAGGAAATTCTTAATGATTTATTCAACAAGGACTCCCATGGCCCCCGCGCCCCAGAGGCTTTTTCTCTGTTTATGCTGAGACGGTTAGATTAGAGATTAGAGCATACATACCTTTTTATATGTCGCAGAGGCAGAGGAGGATTTGGTTGCATCATTTGAGATCCATCTTTGGTCAACATATCTGCCTGCTCATTTCCATATATTTCGCAATGGCTTGGAATCCACTGCAGAACAATTCAGACCTTAATATTCAATAGTTTGTCTATTTTTTTCCATGCAGTTCCCAGAGATCTCACAATTGGAAACATAGGAAGTCGTTAAAAGAGTAATTGCCACCTTGGAATCAACGAAAAAGACAATATTTTTCTTTTTACTCTGCTCTATTTTATCCAAGGCTAATGAGATGGCGACTATTTCACCATCGAAGTTGTCAAAGTATTTTTCAATGGCAGAAGACTATGTAAATTCGGTAGAGTAAGCCCCAGCTCCAACATTTTTAATAGCCCTTTGAGCTGAACCATTAGTGTAGACATAAAGCCAGGAATCAACCGGGAAACGTTCATGAATAGTAGCTTATGCAGTACATTTCAAATCAGAATCGAATGAGTATTTCTTGCTAACATCTAAAACAAGATCCAAATAACTTTATGCAAGTTTAAGATTTTTCAATTGGTACCATGGATCAGGAAAGGGAAATCGAGCTAAAAAAGGGAAGTCGAGAATGTCATGTAGTTCCTTTACACAAGAAAGATAAGTTTTTTGAGTTTTCAGCCTCTCCCGTGCCGGCCAATAGTGATTTAAAAAATTATCCTTTCTTCTCAAGATTGTTTCAGTAATATTCAAAACCATTCTCCATCTTCTGTCACACAGGGGCTCCAAACCAGCCTGGAGTTCCATAGCGGCAGTTGGTGTAGATATTGTACCACCGGTAATAAATCTCGGAATACGATTTTGAAAACCATCTAATATTTTCGAATTTGTCTCTTAGATTGTTATAAGTAACTCACAACTATATCCAACTGCCGGCCTTACATAGGTCTTATAAGCGGTGCAAAGCACATCCTGGTTAGAGCCCCAGGTTGTATCAGCCAAACGTTTTAGACCTGCGTTCGCCCCGGTCAACAGCCTTTTTAATCCGACTAGTCCAGTTCAATTTTGAATCCAAGTCCAAGCCTAAGTAGGTAGTACTCTTAGTTCTTTTTAATATTTCATCCTTGTAACTTAGGTCAATGTCATGATATTTAGTGCTGAGAGAGAAGAAGTGTGTTTCCAAAGCGACCGCAAAGTCTTTTGGGTAGACAGGTCTGGTCTAACACAATGATTAACAATCTTAATGTCGCAAATACGTTATTAAGAAAAAGTGTATTTATAATTAAAGAGGGAGAGAGAGAGATTCTATGAACTCCCGGGTAAAAAATAAAACTGATCTGGTTTAGCCCAGTGGTTCTACTTCCGTCACCAGTGATGTGCGAATTATAGGTTCTAATATGTTCATACGAATCATGCGTGCAAAATATTGGGGTCACTACAAGTTCACTCACAACTTTAACTCAGTATTTCATCTGTCATGATCGGTTATGTGCAAACGATAAATTCCTAGTTATAGATAAACTTTAGGTTTCCCCCTCCATTTTTTTTTAATATTGTATTTCTCCTCTTCCCTCCTCCCATTTTAATTTTTTTTTTTTTAGAATTTAGAGAAAAAGAATTGGGTTAATTTCCGGCCTAAGCTTAATTTCCTTCAATCTGGAGATTTGTGAGTTGTTGCTATGCATTGCTCGTATGTTAGTTTTGTAATTGTTCTTTTTATTATTATTATTTTCATTACATCTTGTCGGAAAATACCTCTTTATCTACATATATATTTTATTTAAATTTTTTAATTTAATTTGTGAAATTAAAAAAATTTAATTTAATTTTGAGTTACAACAATTTTTTGTTGGGTTTATTATTTTCATTGTTTTTATTATTTTTTTTACCATTTTCATTACATTTTGTCTGAAAATATCTCTTTGTCTACATATATTAGTTTAGTTTTTATTAACGTCGCACTAGAAGCAACACGAGGGCTATTGGCGACGGACCTCGTAATTTTGAACCACGGTCAAGTGACGAGGACGACACCTGAGCTGGCACCCCCCTCTCCTAACATCCACACCACGCCAACGGGAGGACTTTGGACCCCGAACAGATTTAACGTGCATCAGCCCCGGCTACACGGCGGGTCTTTGGCGGCCAAGGATCGAACCCGCGACTGAACGATAACCGCCAGCCGCTAGTTCACGACCTTGACCACTAGGCTACCGCGGCCCTTGTCTACATATATATTTTATTTATTTATTTTTGCAATTTTTATTTTGAGTTACAACATTTTTTTTTGTTGCGATTGTTTGGTACCTGTAAACATAGCTTAAACAGCCCATCTATCAAAAGGCAAATTCAGAACTTAAAAAACTGTTATATTTCATTTTCTTTTGCAATTTTCCTTTTCTTTTGTTCTATTTATTTGCAATTAAAATTTATTTATTAGTTTTCTTCATATTTTTTCTGTAAACTGAAAAAAAAAAAAAAAATTATTTGTATGTTTTCGTTGTTAATTGAGAACTTTTTCTCGTGTTTTAATATTTGCTTCAATACTAATTTTAGTTAATTATTTTTATAACGTTGAATTTTTAATTTCATTACATGTATGTGTGTGTGATAAATCAGCACTGTTATTTCACTTTAACTTTATTTAATTTTAATTAATTCTAACAAAAAAATCCAAATTAATGCCAACCAACCATTGTGCTTAGCAAACACTATAACTTTTATTTATAGAAATTTCGAAAATTTTCGTTGTGACGATAGGGACTGTTGAGTTCAACCAATCACATTTGGTTCACCCGAAAAAGCCAATTGCCTGGCTTTTTCACTTGACCGAGGATCAAAATTAAGAGATCCATTGCCAATAGCCCTCGTGTTGCTTCTAGTGTGACGTTTCTAAAACCAAACCCAATCATTGGCTTTTTCGGTTTCGCCCTCTCCATGCAGCCTTAACTTTCCTTCGTAGAATATTTTTTTCTGCTCCAGTGTGTAGCATGTGAAGTTTTCAAAAGTAAAATGACCTAAGAAGGAATAAATAACATCCATTAAATAAATCCCCATTTTATCCTATATATATATATATATTGAATGGTACTTAACGAACGAAATTGAACATGTTTCGTACTTTTCGCCTCATGTGGAGAAACAATATCTTGTTATGTAATGTATTCGAGGGATTGGTTGAATGAGCCTCAATCGTCTTATGGAATGAATGATATTTAATCTTGTCAAGAGACATCTTATCTTTTTATAACAGAAACAGTGTCCGAATAACAGCAGCGGAAACAGCGATACATATCACATCACCCACATCAATCCCATTGGCGTGTTGTCAAAGTTTGGAGAAAGAGGTGCTCTTAGCAAGCGCGAAGCATACCAATTACTACAATTCCGGACAATATGTGAACAGTGGTGCTCTCTCTACATCGCTTTCCTTAATTGTCTATACCATAAGCTGACGGTTGCATGCTTTTGAATTGCTTGCATGGAGACCATTACAACTATTGCAAATGATACCACATTATCATCACCAGAGATTACAATGGTACCACGAAAGAGCAGTATCGGCCAATCGCACCAGTTGGCCAGGGTGCCTTTTAAAACGAGCTTTGTAGCTGTTTCTGAACAAGATTAAAGAAAAAATATGATAAAAGTTGAATCAGGTAGGGAGATATTCCCATGGTAGTAGATATGATATGAACGACTTATTTTAGAAAGTTTAGTACTTATAACACATGGATCAATACGTCCCGAGACTAACATTGAAAACAACATTTTTTTTGCAAATTTTTTTTTTATTCATCAACATAACACCTTTTGTTAATCACCTTTTAGGGTGATACAATCGTTCCAACGCTTTTCCAAATCTTTTCCCAATTTTTCCGCAAGAAATCTTTGTTGTGGCTAGCGATAAACAGCTTGAATCATCGACTCGTTGCTGTTTTGTTCCATCGAAAGTAATCATGGCACCCAATTGAAAACCTTTCCCTTCACTTCAAAACTCAGTAAAATACACCTCCATATGATATCTGTGTCATCTCAGCAACTTACTCTATCACTTCACGATCTTCACAGTAATTTTGTCACTTCACCACATTTTCCGGTAGTAATGGTCACAGGTTCACCTGAGCGTTCCGCGTCATTTGTGTCGGTACGACCACAAAGAACCTGGCAAAACCACCGACAAATTGTTGCTTTGATGGATAACCAGTAAATACTTTCAATCCATTGTCTCTGCTTGCACGGTGTTTTCTACCCATTAAAACAATGAGTCAGAACACGAAACTCGGTTTTCCATTTTAAACAAACTACAAAATTGATTTATCTCCAACCTCAAGATAACTCAGCTACTTGGTCCGATCGACTTAAAATTTTGACATGCTAAAGGTTAGTAGTACTCTAGAAAAAGATCTGGTTACTGGTTTACATGAGCGCCATCTGTTAACTTGAGTTATTGATTGATGTACAGGAATGAAAGAAGTTTAATCTTTATTCAGTTGGCGCCCAAGGAACTGCAGGTTGACACCTGGCTGAGCACATGGGTAATGTACATGGGCTCTCAGGCCTGATCTACGTTAAGACATTCATGGATATTAATGGAAATTGACATGATATCTGAAATTTAAAATAGATTGATTTTGGCGTTCTTGAATCCAATTGAATTCTACATTCATCTTCAGATTAAAAAGTCTGTATGTAATATGTTGTTTTCCTTCTTAAAATAATATCTACGTTCATATTAATGTTTCTGTACTCACAAAGCGATTGCTTGGTGTTCACTATCAATGGCCCCATAACATATGCTTAGTGTTACTGAAAATGAAATAAACAATGAAATCCACGCATGATGGGGTATGGGGAGAACACCTCCCCAACCTGAAAGATGTACTAGATTGTGCAGTTCTTATGCGACAATGAATATCTCTTTGATCTGAGAAGACACATTATCGACAATTGAACAGCGACTTGAATAAAGAACACTACGATTAGCGACTTCAACGAGAGATAAAGGATATTGAAGCTTTTAAAATTCAAATCATATTCCTTTCTTTAAAAGAACCCTAGCGACGCTGTATTTGAATCTATTACATTTCAATGGATATACTGTTCTACCTACATGAAATAAAATTTCAATTTCAATTTTTAATTACTGAGAATTGTTATGTCAGTTTGTCAAAAACATTTGCGTCTTGTATTGAACAATATTTAATTACTGAGTAATCTAAAAATAAGGCCGCTTACTGCCTTTGTGGATCTGTATTAAAATTTTTCGAATTCATTCTTCTACTTGTCTTCTTGTCGTGGTAAATATCTCCCATTCTGGTGACTTTCTAACTCATTTGCATCCGTTTCCTGAAATTTTTAATTTCTTCACATACTTGAAAATAAATCAAAGGCAGTTTGTAATGTGCAACCTAATATTCTAACTCCCATAATCAAAACACTCAATCCATTTTAATTCTCCTCAAAAGCCAATTTTAATGTACAAATGATAATTTATTTGAAATGTAACTTGGTGATCGTTATAAAATTACATCTCGAATTGTTAACGGTAGGCACATAACGTAAATTAAGTTTTATTTAATAGAATGCTGGATGCAACGCAATTGATCGATTATAATAAACATATGAAAGGCCTGAGAACTCTGTTAATAATGCTCTGTTTAATCTATTAGTTGTGAAAATTCAAATCTTTTAGGCAATGCAGCCTGCATTGAATCACAGGACAAATACTGAAATAGTTGAAAGAGTCCATCCACTTCAAAAGTAAGGAACGCGATCAAAATATGACCTTTGAAGAAATGTTATCTATGAATATGAGAAAGCATGCGTAAAAGGAAAATAGGGAGGGGGAAGAAACTGAAAATTCAGGTCATGCAAGCGCAACGAAAAGACTATGGTAATGGATGTTATATGTAAATTCTGCAGCATAACTTCACAGGGGTACATACCACACCCCATGCTGTATCATACATCCAAAATCTCTAGTAGCCTTGGTCATTATAAGTAAACCAATTTTTGTAAAGTTGAAAATTAAATTACTGAATAAATTTTCTTTATTGCAATTTTTCATATTAATCTAAGATTATAAATCCTCATCATAATTAGAGCATACATAACTATATAAATTGCTCACAACTACATACATCTTAAAACAATTATAAAGGATAAAATTTTAGGTGTATGGAAGATGGTAAATACCTTTATTATTTTAAATAATTGTCTTACATATCTCTTTATGAAAATTCTGTTCCAATATTATGTTCGAGCAGCGGGAATTGCTTTATAATATGTTTTTCTGATAGTCATCTCGAAACTGATTTGGCTGAAAACCTGTATTTTTACTTGACTTCAAATAGAATTTTATTTTCCAACTATTTGGAATACATTTCAAAATTTGACTGAAACTAGCCTTAATCGATCTTTATTTAGTTTGAGAAATTGACGGATCCTATTTAATCCAGACTGGTGACACCGCTAATCACATCAAAAGCAGGATCTGGCAAGAGCATGGAACGAAGCACAC
>BMAW01013696.1:0-10173 GCA_019974015.1 Nephila pilipes
CACATATCTGGGATATTTGTAGACCAATCCTAGTAATGATGTATATTGTATTATACAGTAAATATTATAACATGTAGAGAAAATGCATTATTTTCTTTCAGTTCACAAACGGACAGAACTTTCCATTTGACCTAATATATAGTACAATAAAAGTATTTAAAAAAATGTGATGTTTTAATAAAAAAAAACTTAAAAGCCACATACTGAAAAATTCTGCAGTGCAACACCTAATGCCTCAACTGTTTCTACATCAAGATGATTTGTAGGTTCATCAAGTACCAAAAAATGTGGGCTAAAAATTAAAGTATAAAAATTAAAAATATATACATGCATCTTATAAAAAAAATTTGAAAATAAATTGTAATGAACAAATGAGTTTTTAAAATTATTGATAGTTATTTTATAAAATGTTTCCACTTAAGGGATGGTTAAAATATTTTGAACATTAAAATTAATAGCAAACCTCAAAATGTATTTAATAAGAAAGAATCAGTGAGATATTTCATTACTTTCAAAAGAATAATTCTTTTATTTGTTTCTTGATGTGCATATATATATATATATATATATTACTTTATTTTAAAATATATTATTTTCATCTTTTAAAATTTTGATTATTTCATTGATTGAGATGTTAGACAAAAATTATCTGCTTTACATAAAACAGTGCACATTGATAACAGTGGCATCTGATAATATAATTTAATCTTTATTTATTAATTGCCTAACTTGACATTCTTTTTTATGCACAAAACTTTTTAATTCACACCATCAAAAATGTCTTAACAAATAATGAACCGATAAAAAAATTTATAATTTAAATAAGTTTTGGTTCCCTCCCTCTTACAATGAAAGAATTTTATAGCATGAAAATATTTATCCATGAAACAAAGCAAATTAATTATTGTAATCTTACTGTAACATGGCCATGGCTGCAAATGCAACTCTACTTTTTTGACCACCAGATAGACTAGCAACAGACTGTAATGCTAAATCTCCGGTAACCCCAAAACATCCCAGTTGTCTTCGATATTCTTCAGATGGTTTACCTGTTTCATAGAAAGGAAAATTAGAATAAGTAATCTGAAAAACACTGATAAAGTATCCAATAGTAGTAAAAAGTGCTTGTGTATAAAATGTGATATTTAAAACAGTTCAATAGATCTAGAAAAAATTACTTGATAACAACAGGCACTACTTTGTATTTTGAAATAAATATAACCATTTTCTTAATATTTAAAGTGTTATTTTTTTAAATACTTTACTCAAACAACTACATTTACATCATAAAATCGTTATTCATATTATTACAAAAATTCAAGCAAGCTTTTAAATTTAATTAAAACTGATAAAGAAATGTTACAATTAGTTTTTATTGTGTAGTAAGTCTTAATGAAAAAAAAAGGCTTTATAGCTGAACATAGTAGGCACATTATTTTATTATTCTGAAACTAACATCCAAACCTAATTTTTATGTTTAAATGCATATATTAAACTTAAATCAAAACAAAATTATACATAGTTATTTCTTCACAGTATTGGAAACAAATTAATATTTTAAAGATAAGTTTTCCTACAAAATATAAATCTTTTTTCCCCCTTTAAGGGTGGATATTTTCTCATTAAAAAAGATATATTTAGCAGTAAATTTATTTTTAATATTCATTCTAAACTCATTTATTTAGGTTTTAACGAATTATAATAATGTGATCCATATGATTAAAGCCAACTTATAAATTAAATATCTCTTGAATCAACATTGTTTTATGTTTTATAAAATATCACAAAAATTTAAATCATGCTGTTTAATAGGTACTTGAACTTTTTGATACTAAAAATAACTATTCATATATGAGAATAATGTAGATTATTAATTGATTCTTTTCTTTCAGAATAATGAATAAAACTACTGTCAATATAATATTTCATTTATTAAATACCTAATTTGTTTTTGCTTCCAAAAATGAATAAAACAAAATATTAAAAGAAATATTTGCATACAACAGAAAACAATACCTGGAAATCTCTTAGCCAGAAATTCTAAAGAACTAAGATTCATATCTAATTGATCAACATGATGTTGAGTAAAATATCCAATAACCAAATTTCTATGAGAATGACGGATGCCTTTTGAGGGCTCAAGATCACCTATCAAAAGTTTTAATAATGTTGTTTTACCAGACCCATTATCACCAACCTGAAATGAAATAAGTATATTTATTAAATGTATTACTCTTAAAGTATTTTAATTGTTAAAAATAAACATCTCTATCACATTTATTTTTTATTCATATGTAGCAGCTATAAATATTAATTTAATTTCAAAAATCAATTAAACAAAATTACAGTTAGAAGGAAAAACAAGCTTTCAACTGAAATTATTGCGCAGTTTTTACAATTTTCATAAAAAAATGCATTAATATATTCCTTTATTTTACCGCCATAAGATATAATATCTATAAAAATATCTTATGCATTACAGATGAATAATACTCAATTTGGTTACCTTAAATATGCAGCAAAAAAAAGCATTTTTAATGATGAATAAAACTTACTATACAAATTCTGGAACCCATGTTAGCAGATAAATTTACAAAATTCAATATTAATTTATCTGAGGATGGATATGAAAAAGATACTTCATCTAATTGAAGCACTGGTGGTTGTAAAAACTCAGGATTTGGAAATCGTAGAACCACTGCTGCTTCTTTTTCTACAGGTTTAAGATCTGGTCTGGGAAAAGAATAAATGTTAAAACTAATAGAAATTCTCAATGTTATAAAACTGATATCTTTCTAAGACTTATCCATAATCAGCTTAGAAAACATAAAACTAGCCAAAAAACTTTCTATTTATAAAATGCGAGACAAAATTTTTTTATTTATTCATTCAAGATTTGCTTATGCAGTCTTTTCTAAAAATATAGTTAAAAATTATCAGCAAAAGGAACTATAAAATATTTTAAAAACATTAAAATGGATTAAAAATGGCAATTCTTCCTCTACACAAATTAGTTTAATAATGTCTAGAGAATAATTAATGTTTCCTTTTTTTAAATCAATAATTTTAAAAGTAGAAAAATAAATGGGACATTTTAACTTAAAAAAAAAAAAAAACATTTTAAAGGAAAACTAAAAAAGTAAGAGTTTATTGTGTGTAGTAAGAAGTTTTAAAACAACTTTTGTAACACTTCTACTATGAAATAGCATACCAATTGATATATTGTTTGTGTCATGTGACAAGAACAATTTCAGAATCATCAAACCAAAATAGAAGCTGGGAGAAAGGTGAAAGTAAAGTTGAAATTTCGAAGGTGAAAGATGCCACATGATGTGTCCTTTTATCATTATGAATTTCACCATGAAAAACTGCTCTAAAACATACCAATCAATGTGTTCTGTTCTCAGAGAGGAAACTGTATTAAAAAGTACATGCAAATTTTGGTTTGGACCTTTTAAAGATGTCAATTTTGATGTTAGCAATCAAGAATGTAGAGATATTCCACTGAAGACTAGGCATGCAAATTTGCAAGCACTGCTTGAAGATACTCCTCAAACACAAAGTGAACTTGTCAAATAATTAGAAGCATCACAAAAAAGCATTTTTAATCGTTTAAATGAAATGAGAAAATTCAGAAAATAGGAAGATGAGTGCCACATACATTTAACCAAAGGAACAAGAATGAGCATGTCTTGAAGTGCATGAATCTGCAAAACATGCTACACAGTAAGTCTTTCCAGTTGGAAGATGAAAAATGTCAATTCAAAAAGCAAAAATTGTTGGGTGAATCCCCCAAAAGAACAACATCAATGTCGAAATGAGCCATTCAATGCAAAAAAAAAAAAAAAAAAAAAAAATCTCTTATGCATCTGGTGGGATATGAATTGTAAGCTCTACAAAGAACTATAAGTAATTACTAAATGCTATAAACAGTTGCTGTGACTGAACCAGGATATACAAACAATCTTTTACTTGCAAAGATTTGCATCCTGTGAAATTACTCCATTGATAATGTAAAGAATCATGTTACAAAACCAGTCAAAGACACATTAGTAACTCTTGGGTGAGAAGTTTTGGAATGCCCAACATATAACTCTGACATAGTCCCTTCAGAATATCATTTGTTTCAGTCGATGCAAAATGACTCATCTTCTGTACACTTTTGGACAAAGTACGAAAATGACTTGACTTCAGCATGTCAAAAGGCGAATTGTTCTACTCTTCTAACATCTGTCAACTACCCAACTAATGGCAGAGAATATTTTGATGAATAAATGTGTTATTCTTATCTCTCAATTATATATTCATTTCTGTGAGACATGCTTTAAAATTTATTTCTATAACTAATATATATACATATTTATAAAAAAAGATATGAATTAGATTATGATATATTATTAAGCATATTATCTAATTCATAAACATATGAATTAGATAATATGCTTTTTAACTGTTTAAATAATTTCAATTTAAATACTTTACAACTATTTAAAAAATTTCGAGTACGACTGCATATTGAATTAGCATTTAAAACTGCTTTAACATCAAAAGGAGCAATATAAATATTAAGTAGATATAAAAATCATGAAGATTTTGAATTCATTACTATGCAATACCATTTACCAGTTATTGAAAAAAGTGTTGTTTTATTTTTCTGCTAAAATCTAGTTATAAACATTTATATATACCAAACAAGTAAATAAAATTCATTCATAATTTAAAAATAATAATTTTGCAAACAGAAGACACCAAAAGCAAATTATGTACTTAAAATTAAATGATTCACATGAATAAAAATATCAAAAGAAAAAAAAAACTAATATATAGATGCATACCAAAATTGATGGTTTTAGTACAAAAATAAAATATGTGGAGTGTCCAGAAAGTTAGAGTACTGAGCCTCTATTGAAAAAAAATTCTCATTCAGCCTCAAAGATTTCAAGATCAAGGCTTTGGGAATAGAATGTACACTTGCTTGTCTTGGTTGAATGAGTGAATGAAAAGTTTATTGGTGCAAGAGCCAGATGTGGCTATGCTCAGCCAAACAAGCTTTAACTGTGGTCTACACATAAAGAAAATGGAGGGGGGGGGGGGGGAAAGGGAAAAAAAAAAAAAAAAAGACAAAATTTGGTTGACCAGAAGGAGGGTTGAAAATAGAAAAGGATTACTAAGGTATTTGTCTTGGTTGAATAATGTATTCATATGTGTCTCGATTCTAAATCCCACCAACTGAGAGTTGAGAAGCCTAATAAGGTTTCTTCTCATAAAGGGAAATGCACTGTTCCAATGAAATAAAAATTGAATGAAGATAGTGTCATGAATCCTACTAATGTATGCAGGTGAAGTTGTGAATGTACAGCTTTAAAAAAAAATTCAAAATCGTTTTTTCTGGTCAAATAACCATGACTTCTATCTTTCAGGACTGTAAAGATATTCTCTCCATTAAATATTTGTCCTAAAAAAAGCAAGTGATGTCTAGTGGAGCTAAGAAATTATAGAGGGTAATATAATATATGGGGAATATGAATGAAGAGAGCACATGTTTGTTGCATGACTGCATGTCCAACACAGCCAACATCACAAAGCAATTTCGACTCATTTGGTTTGGACATCAACCACTCCTTTCACTGCCTTGACCCAGCACCTTCAGGTTTCCACCTTTCCAGAATTATTTATGGTATAAAAATATTTTCAATTGCCCATAAGGCCCAGAGTGCTAGAATACAATGACCAAAAAATTAAAAAAGCAGAGGGAGACTTTTTGAACAAAAGGTATAAGAAAGCTCATCCCTTGGCTCATAATGTGCATTGAGAAAGAAGGCAACTAACTAAAAAATAGTGTTTGATGTATGTATATAATTAGGACATTTTTCAAAAATTTATGACTTTTATGATTTTGATCATGTGAAAACTCTTACTTTCTGGGCGTCTCTTGTACATGGAAATTATCACTCAGAATATAAATATACTAAAACATTAGCATTTTCTTATGAATGGAAAGGGGAAAAAATCTCAAATAATATATCATGTAGAACTACGATCTCTGGTTTTTGAAATTTATAATTATTAAAAACAAATTCATTAGAAAATGCAAAAACGAAAAAATATTTGAACTGGCAGCTTTTTCTAAAATGTTTTTTTTATGAAATTTCTTACCATTAGTTAAACTATTACACATTACTTTTTGATTAACTACAATATATGTAATGATTTCTTAGTGCCATTGTTCCATATGAAATTTAAGTCCTAAGCTATGTAGGGCTTTGCGAAAGCAATATTCTATTATTAAATGTCCATTTAACAGAAAGTTGTTACTTCAATAATATATCCTGCCATATGATACATCATACAATATGATGAGAAGATCATAATTAACCAATCAATGAACGGATATAATCACATGAGCTTAGGGTTCTTCATATAATACTTGAATTATGTAAAAAGACAGATTCTGAGGGTAGAGGAAATAGATTCATGTCATTTTTCTTGTACTATGTGTGTGTTGTCTGCTTATACTTAAGTTATGTCTTGCTACAATGATTGTGTATATATGCATAAAATGCTTCTACAGAAATAAGCCAGAATTCCATTCTGATTACATTTTAATTAACACTAAATACTGAGATTACTTTTCAAGAATTGAATACTACTTATTATTCAAAACAAATTTATCACATAAAAAGAACTAACTTTAAAACTATTTATATGCAATGGTGAAAAACACTTAACTCATAACATACATTTTTTTTTCATAACTCATATTTATAACCAATGTTCGAAATGCCCACTTCTTTTGTAGAGGCAAAGTTTAACCCGTTTGCATTTCAAGATGCTAAGAGTGACTTCTTGTAGCTATTGAGTAATGGCAATTTTCAAATAATCTGTTATTGGGAGATTATTCTCATAAACGTTTTTTAAAAATATCCCCACAGAAAAACGTCAGAGATACTTAAAACCTGGGGAATGAGCTGGCCAAAGATTTATTGAAGTAGTCAATCAGAAAAAATAACTTGAATGCCCATGGTTTATTTATATTAAATGTGTGTGCGTTGCACTATCTTGTTGGAAACAAGAAACTTGTTCATTCATTACTGATAATGCAAAAAATCGTTTGACAATAATTCTATACACAGAGCCGAAAATGGTTGATCATAAAATAGCAGCCAAATAATCAATTCGCATGATAGGGTATAACCATGCATCAGTTCTTATAGAATAAATTTTTTTTTATTAATAAATGGAGATTTGTCTTTCCCAAATGCAGGACTTTTGCCTGTTCACATAACTGTTTAAATGAAACTATGACTAACAGGAAAAAACATTTTGTCCAAAATGTCGATACTGTGAATAAATCTCCAAGACCATTAGTAACAATGAAACTACTTTTTGATGTCCAGTAGCTTTAGTTCCTGTAACATTTTAGCCTGATAATGCAAAGCTTTTAAAGCTTTGTGTGAACCCATGTGATGTGTCTATTTATTGTGACTAATGCCACACATGTTTATGAGATTTCCATAACTTAAAAGGATTTTTTGCATTGAGTCTGGTGTAACAACTTTTAATCTTCTACTCCTAAGGAGCATCTTTCATTAAATCTGTCTTATGAAATTGCTGAATCAGATGATATAGCAATTGTTTTTTACTCAATATAGATATTTATGATGCCCAAATTCTTTAGATTTTTCATATGATTTATATTAAAAATATACTTTATGCAACCCAGTTCTTTGAACTTATGATAAACTCATTTCGCAAAGAATAGAATGACACGACAATTTATTTTAACATAATTTGAGAATGAGGAAAACCAACAAATATAATTTAAAAGAAAAATAAAATTATAACCACACAGTAAAATTTTTAAAAAAAATCTCTCTCTCTCACACACACACATATAAAATAAATTTTAACCAGTAACTGAATTTACATGTTTCCCCTCCCCTTTCCAAAATTAAACCTTTTACTATAATTGTGCAGAAGCCAGAAAAAATATGCATTATATTTTGGAATCATGGATGATAGTCTCATCCTCACTCTGTGTTATGTTCCTACATTAAGAAGAGTGCCATAAGTAAATTTGTTGATATTCAAAATACATTTCCTGATATACAAATTAAAAAAATAAAGAAAGAGTATTTTGATATTGAATTGAAATAAATCAAATGCCTCATAAAATTTGATTGTTTCTAAAATTAAGAAATGTGCATATTACAAAGAGTCTAAGAATATAGCTTATAAATAAGAATATTTATAAGTTAGAATAAAGTAATTTAATTCTGTAATATATTTTCACACACATAACACGCAACATGTTCCTCAACAATACCTGTAAATTTGAAAAAAAAAATTGTACTTACAATTTTTCCAACATCTTCAACTTGCTTTGAACTAATGAAGCTCTTTTGGCATTGTAACGAAATTTATCAATGAATTCCTATAACAAAAAGCAACAAGAAAAAGAAAAAATAATCCAGAGGTACCAAAATAAAAATACAGAGCTTAAACATTATATATTTAGATTACAAAAATACTATCTCAACTTATTTACTTTATGCATAAAATATGGTTCACAACCTTAAAAATTATTACTAAATGAGTATGAAATAATAGTTATTTTCTATTGTTCATGTATGCTTATAAAAAAGCAGAGCAAAAATAAAAAAGAAATTTAAAGTTTGTTTTAAAAAAAAAATGTATAATAATTTAAATTACTCATTCAAGTTCCCTAATTTATTGCACATAACCTAAGATCAATAAAAAAATTTAAATAATACCAGCAACATTCTTTATTATTAATTTGCAACAATTTGATAAAATCCTTTAATACTAATTTACTCATTTCGGAATTAAAGTAATACATAAAAATACATAACAAAATGAAAATACAATACATAAGTAGAATTAATAAAATTACCCAGTTGAAGAAATTGTGTTTACCTTATAAGTTGTTAAAAAAATTATATACACATTTCTCAAATCGAAAAAAATAAAAAAGGAATGCATTGAAAGACCATTATAAAAAAATAAAACTTACTTGTGCATGAGCTTTGTATTGTTGCTGAGCATCATATTCTCTCTGTTGATGCTTCAATTTCTCAGTCATTGTTTTAACAAAACTTTCATAATTACCTCTATAACTTTCAATGTGTTGCGAATGAAAATGCAAAATATCTGTGGCAACTGTATCAAGGAAGCGGCGATCGTGAGATACAACTAAAATGGTCGATTCCCAAGTCTATGATCAAAATAAAAATGTCTTTAAATTTTTAAAAATAAATACATTATGGCCTTTTAAAAAAAGTGTGCAGTTCAACAAAATTAAAAGACACAATTCTATGAATTATACAAAAACAATTTAGAAAAGGCTATATAAATAAGACTACTTAAAAATATTTCATGAATGAAAGAAATGCATTTTAATTTTATTTTATTTCTTCAGATTGAACTCAAAACTTATTAGATATGTTTACTGGCTTATTGATAAATTTACTTTTAAAAAAGTACATTAATTTATATCAAAGCAATAAAATTAATGACAGATAGTATTAACCTGTATATTGTTCTTAAATCAATATATTTATCTTAAAAATAATTTTGCAACAAAAGACTGTATTCTCAAACAATTTTATAGAAATCGGTTTAATCAGAATAAATTAAAATTTCATTTTCGAATTAAAGCATATATGAGTTGCAAATTATGAAGATTTTAATAAAAAAAAAAAAAAAAAAAAAAAAAACACTGTAAAAAAGGGTTGTTAAACAATTCCTCAAGGAAAATTTTCCTTTTAATAAAAAAAGTTTCTTAAGATTGACATATTTTTAATTACATAAAATTAAAGCAAACAATTTTAAATATATATGTACTATACCTGTAAGTAATTTTCAAGCCATATAATGGCTTTCATGTCAAGCATGTTAGTAGGTTCTATAAAAAAATAATAATAATAATCATTCAATAAATTTATCAAACAATTTTTCAATTGTGCTTCGTTTTCATACAAAAACAATTCCACTACTAATTGAAATATTCCTCACCCTTGCAAGAAATCACTTTATTTGAAACAGCTGCATTTTGATTTTTATTATTAAGAAAAATAAGAAATGAATAATAAATTTATTTCAAAGAGAAAACAAAGGAACCAAGTGTAACTGGTATCAAATTTAAAAATAAAA
>BMAW01013696.1:10183-114152 GCA_019974015.1 Nephila pilipes
ACCAGAAACAGCTGAGTTATCGAGGTTGGAGTAAAGTCGTTTTGTAGTTTGTTTAAAAAATGGAAAAAACCGAGTTTCGTGTTCTGATAAAACATTGTTTTTTAATGGGTAAAAACACCGTGCAAGCGAAACAATGGATTGAAAAATGTTACCCGGACTCTTGTCCATCAAAAGCAACGATTTGTCGGTGGTTTGCCGAGTTTAAACGTGGTCGTACCGACACAAATGACGCGGAACGCTCGGGTAGACCTGTGGAAGCCGTTACACCGGAAAATGTGAGTGAAGTGACAAAAATTATAATGAAAGATCGTAAAGTGAAGCTCCGTGAGATTGCTGAGATGACACAGATATCATATGGAAGTGTATTTACTGAAAAAGGTTTTTTCCAAGTGGGTGCCGCGATTGCTTTCGATGGAACAAAAACAGCAACGAGTCGATGATTCAGAAAGCTGTTTATCGCTATTTACTCGCAACAAAAAAGATTTCTTGCGTCGTTACGTGACCATGGATGAAACATGGATACATCACTACACTCCAGAGTCGAAGCGGCAGTCATCTGAGTGGCGCACAGTTGGCGAAAGCCGTTCGAAAACGCAGCAGTCAGCTGGCAAAGTCATGGTGTCAGTTTTTAGGGATACGCATGGCGCGATTTTCATTGACTACCTTGAAAAAGGTAAATGGATCAACAGTGATTATTATATTGACTTGCTGGTGCGTTTGAAGGAGGAAATCGCAAAAAAAAACGACCGCACAGTCTCGGTACTTATTGATCCATGTGTTAAATGTTACAAAATTGTAAATAATTAATAAGCATTCATCAACAAAGGAAGAGCTTGAAATCCTTTTCATTACAGAGTACATTTCTCCATTAATCATTTGCATGAAAATATTTTAATGCAGGTAAAATTTAAAGAAAAAAGTATTGTTAAAAACTGTTGTCATATCGCGGTAATCAAGTGGAATTACGTTTTCCGATATGACGTCAACCCACGCATCTGGCAATGGAATCGGGAATTTGCATTCGACGGTGTTTTTTCTATTACGTCATATGAAGTTGTTTTTCATTGGATGCCGATTTTTAACTGTCGAGTTGACGGTGTCGAATGCAGATTCCCGAATATATATAAAGGAGATCTGATTAGATTTGAGTGAGGACTGACTGGCTAACTGGCTTCTTGGAAGTTTGGCTGTGATTGTATTAGACCATAACTATGATAATACAGATTTTGGCTGATACTGTCTTGTAGATAATGTAAATATAATAGTGTAAATAAAAATAGTGATTTTAAATATTATAATTTGTCTTTCTCTGTTGATGTGGCATACAATATTAAATTAAATTATCAAAGGCCTACTTTTGAGGCAGGCCAACAAAAACAATTGAAGAAAAAAAACTACTCTATCAAACCTTGTAGCTTTTCTTTGCATTTCAGGAGAGAAGCCTAATCCAGCTAATATAACTGATGCTCTTGCTGGAGCCTTATCAGCTTCAATTTGTTGGAGTTCAGCATAAATATCTTGTAAACGATTACTTGATTGGCTGTCTTCGCTTGAAGGTCTAAAAATTACATCACATAGATAGATATTCACAGATTACACAACAACAAAAACTGCACAGTCTCATACATCTTCAAAAGCCTTAGCTTATAAAATATTTCGGCAGAAAAAATTTAAAATGCAAAATCTCAAATTACACTTTTATTAAAAAAGTAACATGAGAAAAATGAAAATTACTTAAAATTAAATGGGTTGGTTGGTTGGTTTTATTAATATTGCACAAGAAGCAACACAGGGGCTGTTGGCAATCGTCCTAGTAATTTTGAACCTAGGTCAAGTGAAGCTGGCACCTCCTCTCCTAACTTTCCTACCAAGCCAACAGAAGGACTTTGGGCCTCAACAGATTTAATGTACATCAGCCCCAGCTACATAATGGGTCTTTTGTGGTGTAAAATCTTGAACCTATAACTCAACAAAAACCTGCTCAACAAAAACATGAGTCTGTGACCATGACCACTAAAATAAAATATGAGAGATAAAAATTAATGTAGTTAATTTAATTCTTTTAAAATATAATTAGACCTTAAAATTACAAAATATTGAACTGTGTAGCGTAATAATTGGACATGCAAAACAAAATTATTTCCAGAGCTGATTCATATTCCTAAAATAATTGCAATTTAGGAATAATATGTATGTTGTCTCTCTCTCAATGAACAAGTTAATATCTTTATCCTTTTTTTTATTATTATTATTGAGGCTTTATTTGTTTAACTACATGTCAGCACAAAAGAGCTGAAGGGAAAGAAACTAGTAGGGTTTAAAGAAATTCTAACATGAAATGTTTCACATAGTGCAGATATAATGTAATCATTTTTTATAATATGTAATCACACATGCATATTTAATCTTTACATGAGTATATACTAGTATATAAAGTAGTAAAATGTTCTTGCATTTTAAAAAAATTGTAACTAGAATTTTGAATTCTACATATAAAAATTTTGTTAGATTACATAAAAACATTCTAACAAAAAAGTTAAGTGATAAAAAATTTCATTTATTAAAATTTTAAACTTACCCATTGTTGTTCATTAAATGAAGAATTTTTTTTTCTTCTTCAATTAAATTCTGCCTTTTTTCATCACATTCTAAAACACTGTCAAGTGCAATTGTATCATTACCCACTACTTCTTGTTCGACATGAAGTACAGATATATGGTTTGAGATTTTTAATTGTCCACTGTAATATATAATATTTTTACTTTCCAATACTGCATATATAGATTACCATTCCCATAGAAAGAAATGGAATTATTAATTATCAAATTTTAAATTCTAATTCCATGTTTATTAAGGAAGTCAATACGAAAAAAACTAAATCATACAATCATATTTTATTTAGATTAAATATACAAGCAAATAATATTTTGCACATTTTTCAATGGAAATAATGTGGTATGCATCAGAAACATTTAAAAACATATCTATTTTTCAATAGAATTATTAAAAACAATCAGAACAATAACATTTGCAAATGCTTGATAAATTTTTTTTCTCTAAATGCTGAGTTGCCTGAATACATTAATGTTTTTTAAAAACTAATTTTCCAACTAAATAATATAGCATTATTTTCAAATAAAATAAAAAGCAATAGAGAGAGAGAATACCTTGAAATCATTCTCAACAATGTACTTTTTCCAATGCCATTTCTTCCAACCATACCAAACCTGCGTCCATATACTAAAGTAAGATCAGCTCCAGTTAACAATGTTCTGTAAAACAAAGTATACAGAAGAGACTACAGTAGAAAATACTACATAGAATTTAAAACGAGATACAATTATTTTATTAACTTTCCCTCCCCCCCTTACAACTTTACAAAGTAAATATTACAATATACAAATAGCACAGTTATTGAGTCAGATGTATAGTGAATAGTACTTTTTTAAAAATGGGAGATAATTTTTAATTCAACAAAATGTATGTACAAGGTGTGGCTATTAAATAACAAGACTGATGTAGAAAAACATTTTATTTTGACATACATATTTACTTATTATCACCCCTTCAATATACACCTCTCCTCTATCATTACAATGCTCCATGCAAATGTTCCATTATTCAAAACAGTGCTGGAAGTCTTCAGTCAATTCCTTCGGGGGGGGGGCCCGCTGTGACATGTGTGGCCCTTTCTTTATCACATCTTCAATGGATTCAAATCTTGTTTCTTTGAATGCAGGTTTCACTTCAAGAAACAGATAGAAGTCGCATAATGCAAGATCTGGTGAATAAGGGTAATGGTCTAACACTGGGATATTGTACTTGGCTAGAAACCTCTTGACAAAGCAGTATGACTTGTCCTTCAACAATTCAGCTAATTTATTCCTTACTCTTTCCCTGAGTTTAACAAGAAGGTAGTAATTTTGATTAATAATTTGACCTTCTAGAACCCAGTGTAGGCACATAATCCCTTGAATATATATATATAAAAAACAATCATCATTGCTTTGAATTTTGATTTACTCATTTAAACTTTTTTGGTTTTCGGTGAAGATAGGATCTTCCAGTGTATGGATTGGTGCTTCATTTCAGAATCATTAGTAAAAAATCTTGATTCATCTCACATTAGCCTTTCCAATAAAGTTACGGTCATTTTCAATGGCATTCAAAGTGTCAGCACAAACATTTTTGCATGCTAAAATTGTTATGTATAATTTGTTCATTTGATTTTTTTTGTAAATTTCTATAGTCTAAGCAATCACACAAATACTTGACTGATAGTCAGATCAAACCAGATTATCGATATTATCCATTTTTTATGAGGAAGAGCGACCTAGGCATGAACCACCCGGGCATCAACCATGTGCAACATCTTTTTGACCATCTCGAAAATGCTTAAACCATTCAAAAGTACCTGCACGGGACAAACATTTATCGGCTTATACTTTTTTTTAAATAAATTATAAGTTACAGTAGCAGTTTTTCCAAGTTTTTTTTCCCATGGAATTTCCTATTTCGTTGCTCTATTGTTACATTTATTTTTCTGGTGAAACAAAAAAAATAACCTTAATGTAAACAAAGCTACAGCTATACAGGTTTGTTTACAGAAGTGAGAGGCACTGCATTTGAAAAAGAAGGCTTCATGCTAAACAGCTGTCAGTGGCTGGTATTTGGCATATGTGCACTTCTGTAGCAGCATCAGTCTCGTTATTCAATATCCACACCTCGTAAATATACATATATACACAAAGTAGAAACTTACTTATCTCCAAAAGAAATATCAAAATTTTCAATTTTAATATCCATATTCTTGTTAGAACCCTTTTGCTCCATTTTTGTTTCTCTTTTATTGATTGCTTGCACTGCAGTTGCTTCTTTGCTAATGATAGCAATACTCCTAGGCAAAAATAAATAAAAGCTATGCACATTGAAAATTTAACAATTAAAAAAACTATATTGAGATTCCATATTTCTCTGGTCAAGCATTACAAATTTATTTTTAGCATTCTTAAATAAAAGTGCAAAAATCTTATTGTATAACAGCTCATACAACAAAATTTACAAGATAACCTTTAATTAATCAACCATTATACAATTCCTGGATTAACATAATTTTCTCATAGTTCATTTAAAAAATATTGCAAATGTAATAATTTTATAAATGACAATGTTATACAGATAGTCTTTGATATTTGTATAATTTTCAATTTAGTGCTGTATTTAAATAGCTCTTTTATTAATATGTATCAATAAAACATGCAAACTCATTAAAACTTGAACAAATCAAGAAAACTTTATAAAGCCAGTATGCATTTTGGATACCAAGAAAGAGCATATATTCACGAATTAAAGCATTTGAAAAAAACAAACTGTGTTATAAATTTTTTTTATTATGAATAAGAAATGTGGTATCACATTCCTCACAAAAATTAATCATAAGCAAGCTTAAATGAGTGATTATAACAGCTAGTAGTTGTGAATTGTTACAAATTTTGACATCTATTTTTTTTTATCTTCCACTTCAATGCTTGCTTGTAGTAACACTTCAATTGGTTTCATACATGTAAAATTCAATACCTTGGTAAATTTATACAGTAAACAGCAGATACTAATTAGTGAAGTGTTACTTACATTTAAGTATTAATATATTGTAGCGAGACTTAATTTTCTGGCAATGGCACAAGACCCTTGCACTATAAATTTACATTCATTCACTTGCTGCATCCTATTAAACTTCGATCTATAGATTGCATCCCACATTGGTTGACTGATGAAATCCACCTGTGAGCCCAATTATTCACAATAACTTATGTAAAGAAGTATAAACTGAAGTGTAGATTATTCTCGAGTTTTTACTATATATACCTCTAGCAAAGCAGTACAATTGAGTTCAGTTTTCATCTTCATATAGTTGCACTGTGCATCCTAATATCTTTATTTATATAATTAATTGTTAATTTAAACTAAAGTTTTATTTCCATTATTCCTACCAAATTGATAGTTCAGAATTCTTTTGATTAATAAGTCTTGAGATGAGACTAAATTCTGTACACTGACTTAGCCATATATTCCACAAGACAATATTTACTAAAACAAATAAATATTTCAAAAACAAATATTTGTACATTACTTTTGTACAATTTGATCTTCATACACATTTCAAGAACTAATTAGGTACAAAAATCAAGGACAACTCCTAATCTTTTTTAAAATTTCAATGTAAAATAATTTTATTTGAAAAATAACACATTAACATACCCAGGTATTGGTTTATCATTGCTGTCCCTCTTTTCTTGTTTAGATTTTAACTTTGCTTCTGCTTTTTCAAGTTTTCGTTGATCAACAAACTATAATGATGTATATTATAAAATTTTAACATAAAATTTAACAAAAAGGATAGTTTCAACTCACCACTAGTTAATTAAAAGCATGCATATTTATGTTTTGTACATTAAATATAAGCAAAAATAATTAATCTAAGATGTAGTTTATAAATGATTTTTTTTCTTCTTAACCATAATTCTGACACACCTTACCAATTATAACTTGTAAGTAATAATTAACAGGCAAGAAAGAAATTTAAGAAATAAAATATCTTTTTGAAAAGTAAATATTAAAAACGGGATAAACTTAGATAAGATAAACTTATTAATAATACTTTTATTCATACTAAGTTGATACTTGATATCCATGAATAATTGTCTCTCACCCTGTTTCCTAACCTCATAACTTTTGCTTAAAGAATGAGAAAAATATTACATATTCGTATAGTGCAACTCAAAAAGTTTCTTTTATTATCACAAAATTACTTATGTATAAAGTAGCACCTCAAAATGCTATTAATCAAATAATTTATATTAAAATTTTATCAAAAATTTATAAATTAATTATCAGCACAAAGATAATTTCTACATAGCAGCTTTTCACAGCACATAACACATTGAGACAGTACTCAAGTTTCTCTGACAAGTGTTCTCCAGCATTTATCGTGTATATTTTGGATTACAGCAGTTATTCTGCATTAGAGTTTATGCAGTGAGGGCATGGTGATTTTTCTGGCAACATTCTTAACCTACCACTCCATGTAAAAATTCAGAAGCAAGGCATCTGGTGATTTTAGAGGCCAAATAATTAGTCTATCTTCTCCACACATCCATTGTGATAGGTTATGTCCAGGAACTCGTATACAATTATGTCCCAATGTGGTGTTGCAACATTTTCTGGAATACCTTACATGATTGAAAACACTAGAACTAGAGAACCATATATAGTTGTAGCATCTTCAGGTAACTAGTACAGTTTACCAATTTCTTGATAAAGAAAAATGGCTCTATAACTTTAGTATTTAATAAAACACATACATTAATCTTAAGGTTATCTCTTTCTAGTTTTAAATATGTATGAGGGCTTTCCCAGCTACATAATCAACAGAGGGAATTAATTGATGTGATTTCTAGGAAATGATCAACACCAATTTCTGGAAAATGATTAACATCATCTGACAGCTGTTTAACCAACATCAAGTAAACTGATCCGAAGACAGTATTTCCTGAATATACTCCTGAAGCAATATTATATAGTAGTGACTAATTTTGTTCTAAAGGCTCACAACACACAAATTGCTTTCTCTTGTGTACTTGTCATTTTAAATTCATACTGGTATTACACAGTATGAGATTATCTGTATCATCACATAAATTGGTACGGTAAATTTGGCACAAAATTTGAGTTACATGTTATGAAAGGCTGCCATGAGGAAGTTACTTAACTTTGTGTTATTAAAAACTTTTTGAGCTGAGTTTGTGTTGAGTTTTTTTATTTTAATATGCAATATTTTTCTTTGCATTCTTTAACCCTCTAGCTGCTCATCCTGCGGGCATATGTTTTCTTCCTTTATTGAGAAGCGCATCCCGCTTTTACCCCGTTTAACCACTGAAATAAATTATATACAGTATTTGACGTGTAATTTACGTTTTGGCCAACAAATGCCATTCATTGTCCACTAAATTGCGGCATTTGAAGGCATAATGCAACAAAAAATACACAATTTTTGAAGCGATTTTGGTCCACAAATTGAGCAGTCAGAGGGTTAATCAAAAACTATCAGGTAAGGAAACCCTAACAATTTATGGATACTTAGTATAACAAAATAATAAGCATTTATTAATTTTTAATAGAATAAATCTTTACATACAATATTAGTTTAGATCATATCATTATCATAGCTAAGAACAGCTTTGCTAAAAATTGTCTAGTAAAAAATTTAATTAAAATAATTGGTACTTTACTATTTCACCAGTGTAAATCTTGCCAAGCAGACTTTATTGGGGACAGCACACAGTAAATGTTGTCATATCATGAGCATAATAGAGAGAACCAGATTGATAATTGTTTTTGGATTATGTGTCTCTATATGACCTCATACCTCACATCTGGCAACCAGGAATTAGCATTAGATATTATTTTCTGTTATGTCATACGAGGTTTATTTTTCTGATTGGATATCGATTCTTAACTGCCAAGTTGACAGTGTCGAATGCAGATTCCTGATGTATATATACCAAGTCGGATTTATGTAATGTGGCTGATGCTGAGTCAGAGTCCTATGATGTTACTATTACGATTCTCATTTTCATAATATAAAGTTAACATGCCGGTAATGTACTGCAAGTTTGATCGTGTCGTTTTGTTATCTTTTAAATGTGAATGAACCAATTTTTGAATACCAGTGTCTGTCTCACTCTGCTTTAAGTTATTTGTGGCTTTATCTATTATCAAGGGCCAATTCAGACCTGTTAGTATACATATATTCCATTTGGCGTAGGTTGTATCATTTTTGGCTACTTTATCGTTTTCGCCAGCGAAATAGAAAAATACCAAATAACTTTGTGATATTAAAAATATTAATACTTCAAATTAGTTTCATTTGTATTTCAATCAGAAAAAAAAAAATTGTGAGGATAGGTAATACAAAATTTTAAAATACTTACAGATGCTGTATCTCTTTGTTTCAACCATATGCTAGTAACTTCTTCAGTCTCATTTTCGAAGTTTTCAGCTAAGCTGCCAAGACATATGGGTGCACTGAGAATTTTATTTTCCTTACATTTATTTTGAACTTCAGGATCACTACAATAAATTAAAAACATATTTTCATTTTGATACCATTACTTTCAAATCAAAGCTAAAAAATTAATGCTCAAAAATTTAAATATATTCAAGCAGAAATTTATCTAGATTCCATTTAGATCATAAATATCATTGAATGTGCTGTATTTGAGCATAACATTATCTAATCAATATAGTAAAATTGAGAAATCCTTCCATGTACAGAGGTAATACAAAGAATGTACAAAAATCAATTCTTAAATTTTATAGTATTTTAATTGTCAGGAAATTTAATTTAAAAAATGAATTATAATTAAATATTATGAAAGATTTTATTAATAAAATCAATGAGTTTGGAACACATAAAAAATACTAGTTATCATCAAAAGGAAAATAAATTTTTTAAATTATATAATACAGAAAAAAAAAAAAATTAATTATTAAATGAAGGGAAAAAAAGGATAAAATTTTCTAATGCAAAATTAGCTTTTGATAGATTTTTTTGCTTTGAAACATAATGCTGTACAGAATCATTTAAAATACTTAAAAAAGAATTCACCACAAAATGTGTTTACAGTTTTCAATTGAATGTTAAATACTTCCCCCTCCCTCCCTGATAGATAAGTATCTAAAATATGTATTAAAAAAATCAACTTGTGTGGTTATACACAAATACTTTCTTTTATGAGTACTTACTCGCCAAGAGACTATGCTTTCTATTACTCGCCAAGCAGACTTTATTGGCGACAACACACAGTACACACATGTTCCGTTTGCGCCAGTTGTATCAATCTTGGCAACTTTATTGCCTGCGACGGCAGAATGGAAAAGTACCCTTTTATGATATATGCTTATTGCTTCATCAATAATTAAAATTCATGTGTATTCAAACAATTCAATTTTCATATCAACATGATCAATTGTAATCAAAGTCAAAATAAGTAAAGTTAATATAAAACAACTGTTCATCAGTTTAGCCATCAATAAACACTTTAAAAAATTATTTCTATAGATTATGAAATAAAAGTAACCTTTTCAATGCCTTCAAAAGCTGAGAACAAAGCTCTTTTATGTCTTTTTCATCTTTACTATCACCTGCAACTTCATGTAACATATCACCAATTGCTTCATAAATATGATCAGAAGATTCAAATTCACTTTTGTTGTCATCTAAAATACCTATTCATTAAAAAAACACACACACAATTTAATAAAGCTTGAAAACTTACACATTAAGAAATCTTCCCTTTTCTTACTTTAACAATTTTAATACATTTTATAATTCGTCAAATAAACTAAAAATAATCACTGATGAAAATTTTAATTCTCATTGAGAATCATGCTCCTGTTATGTTACTTGTTCATCTAAGTACAGATATTGCACTATACTGAAATCAATTTAATAAAATGGGACAGGTTTTATTTTATAAGGAATTACCTAGATAATTAATTTTTTTTTTAATTTATTGATGAAATGCAGTAGCACCTCATTAAGTCGGACTCCTTTTACTTGGATCTCCAGAAAACTAGCATTGTCTGTATTAATTTATTTGCTTTTGTTCCTTTAAATTTAAAAACCAATCTGCAAATCTCCATAATAACAATAATTTCATCATCATACTAAAAAAAATTCTTTATTGAAATTTTCCAACAGCTATTAATGTATGAAAGGATCATGGGAGAAAGATACTTTACAAATATTCTGAGTAAAGTCAACAAAACTTTAGCTAACCCTCTTATCAAAAATGCTCAATGACATTTAATGTTACATTATCTAAATATGTGGGAAAATGTAATACATAACTTTAGGCACACTTGTATTGTTCACAAAGTACACATTTTTAGCTTCTGTAAATATGATTCATTCTCGATTTGTTCAATATTAGGATTACTTTTAATAAGTATATTTTGTTTTATTTCTTCTAACAAAATATACTTATTAAAAGGTTAATAAGTATATTTTGGTAATCCAGATTTTTGATCTGAGTGGATTCCAATTAATTTGAATGATGTTTTATTATAAAGAAAAATATTCTAAATAAATGTTATCAATCAAATGATCAGAGCATATGAATTATATTAAGTGAATATCTTATTTTTCAACGAGAAGGTAAAATGAGTTATTACACAAAAATCTAACAAGAATTGTTAAACCCCAATTATTTTAAGAATTTTTTGATTGAATTCATTATTCAATCTAATGTCCTTTAACAAGCAAATTTTCTTTCAATTGCAAATAAAACAAGCCTCCAAGCAAAAAATTAATTTTTTCTTTTTAAGATTTAATATTAATCATCTATGATTAGAACTTAAGATGAAATTAAACATCAATGAATCTACAGACAAACAATGCCTATAAAAGTCCAAAAGGCAGAGTGTACTGTAAAACTTTTCTGGAATATCACCTGCCATATAATTTTGAAATTGGACAAAAAAAATAATATTGTTAAAAATAGTGATTTACTAAATCAAAAATATGTCAAATCAATTTTTTAAATGTGCACCTATAGTAATTCTCTGCATATGCTCAACTTGCAAAGGCAGAGTACATCTAGTATTATGCATATAAAAAACACATTCATGCATTTTTTTTTTTTCTTATAAAAAAAAAGAGTTGGATTAAATGTACAAACACAATTACAAAAATTCCAATAATCAGCAAAAAAATAAACTATTAGGTTTTAAATGGCAATGTTTTTTAATACCTGTGTACACCCATTTATATCCTTAGATAACTATGACTCATTTTGCAAAGAATTTTTTTTCTAAAAGATATCTCTCACATTACCACTTGCTAATTCTCTCATGAAGTAATTAATCCATTGGAGACATAATTCTAATATTTGTTAATGAAAGAGAGATAACTAAACACTTTGCAATTAACTTTCGCAGCCTATCTTTCCTATTCATAATTACATTGCATAAATTTGTCATTTGGCAGACGATGCACCAGTTTCAATTTCTTACATTAGATCTTCTATTTAAATGAACCTAATTCTTCAGCAGTCTCATAATTATGCAGAAAAGCCAAAGATTTTTCAATGAAATGATTCAAAAATATGCTTTGATGAGTTGAACAAGGAGAAATTTCTTTCCCACTCGTTCTAAACAAATAAAAAAAAAAGTCATGTTTTCTATTTAAGGGAATAAAAAATACATTATCCCTTGAAACAATTTTTGTTTCTCTCAATCTTTCAACAAGAAATTTTTTAAAAATCAGAACCTTTGTTTCTTGAATTTTAACCTCTTAAAACTCTCTTGCCAAACATTCATTTGCAATATAATCTGCCACGAAGGAAATTATTTTATATTCACAGCTTACAGCGAAACTTAAATTTTATGATTGTTTACGTCAACTTTTGAAAATACAATAATCATGTTTACATAGTTAAGTTCAATATTTTATTCACAATAGATTTTCAATAACCCATGCAGAAAATGCCATTAAAAAATTCAATAATTATGAGTAACAGGTTTCAATAATTATATGTAAACATTAAAATTTTTACAATTCGAACAATTAAAATTCATAAGTAAAGAATACAACCTTCGATATAATTAAAAAGCTCTACATCCATACTGGGGAAAGCTGAAACCAAAATTGAATTTGTTGCAGTTACGGCCATTTAAAATAAATAAATAAAGTAACATGCGTTGAATTAATACCGACACCACACAACTATCCTAGTTGACAGAAAAAGAAAAAGAGAGCAAGAGCAGAGGATGCATAGAAATAAATATTGTTGCCAATAAGAAAGCAGTATCTAAAATTACATTTTTAAACATTTTTACTTAAACTGAAGTTTGACAGCAATTAAGATAGTTTACAACTTAAAAGTATTTAAATGTATTTTGATATCATTAATAGTTTTTATTTTTGGAAGTTTAATAAATATTTATGAAATTACTTAAGAACAGTAACTTAAAGTATATAATTATCTATGTGCTCCTAATTAATTTTATTATTACAAAATGTCAGAATCATAAATTTATTTATAAAAATAAATGTTGTCATTAATCAATGTTTCTATCAAAGCCACAAATGCATAAAACATTTTTTTTATCTTTTGGCATTACTCCCCAGAAATAGCGGCTGCTTTGAAAATAAGTTCAGTTGTAAAATTAAATTGTTATTTTGGTTAGAAAGGGATCTGTTGAACGGGATTACAATTTAAGTTATTGATAAACTGAAGATTTTTATCATAGTTTCTTGCAAACTAGTGTTCATTCAGTATTAAAAATGAGTGAATTTGAATCATTTTTAGAGACTCTTAACAGGCTACAATATCCGCGCGTAAACAAATGTAAGTCATCTGATTTCGATGCAGTTTTTTCGAACTCTATATTAAAAACTATTGTAGAAAGTGTGTGTTGTTTAAATGAAGAAAATGTCTTATCAACTGAAGAACTTAATGAGTAAGTATGTAAATTATTTACTATTATCAGAGTTCATAATATTAAATAACTCATTGAAATATCGATATTTTTATAAAATAAATGTTCATTTCATTGTATCCTAGGCAGGAATGTTTAATTTTTAAGCATAAATTTGATATTACGACTTCATTTCAACATTTTATAGATAATTTCTACTTGGTTGGTGTTCTAGAATCAACTTGAGTTTCTACTTGCAATTTATCCTAATTTTCAATCGTCGTTTTTTTTCCTTCTTTTATTTTCTACTTTTTTTCCTTATTCTTTTGCATAGCTAAATGCTAAATATTTTTCATTATGTATACAATAGATAAAATTTTGACGTATTTTCTGTGTTTATAGTGATTTATGTTCTACTGTTGCATCATATTTCAGCCCACATTCTAAGCGATGTAACAGCTTTTTGAAATTATTTACAATCTTTTATTAAAAAAAAGAGGAAAATGAAAAAAATAAGATGTGAGAGATAGAACTTATATAAAGATGCAAATCTTAAATGTTCCTTCAAATCTTCTAAAAACATTAAATATACCAGACTGTGGTATTTTATGATGACAACATTGTCTCTTAAATAGGGCCTTTTACTGTGTCATAATTAAGTGGAATACTTTAATTTTAGAGTTCCTAGTGTATATGTTGTGTGAATGAATGAGGATTATTTGTTAATATCAGTGTATAAGTTATATGAATAATTACATATTATTTTTCTGTGTAATGTCATGTCAATAAATGTATTAAAAAAGATATTTTTAAAATTGTTAATTTTCTGTTATTTAGTTGTTTTATTCCTGTCAGATACATATTATTTTACATATTATATAATAATTACATATTATTTTTCTGTGTAATGTCATGTCAATAAACGTATTAAAAAAGATATTTTTAAAATTGTTAATTTTCTGTTATTTAGTTGTTTTATTCCTGTCAGAAAAATAAAACAGTACAATTACATAAAGTAATACAATGTACCAGCATTTTTTCCCATTCATATTTAAGCATTATCATCTTATTTTTTCTATGTTTTTCAAAAATTTCCTGGTGTCATCAAATTTTCGATCATTAATTTAACCAACTTTCCATCAAGCTAGAGTTCTGAAACTTTGGAAATCATTCTTACTCGCCTAACAATGCAATATTTAGACATTTGTGATAAGTTTTAACTATTATTTCAATAAGTTTTTTAATTGCCACACATTAAAACATTGGTCTTTATCTCAAATTATTCAGTACTTCTCTTTATAGTGATGCCCGTCAAATTATGATTATGCCAAGTTGTTGCCAAACTCGTGAAGCCTATCCTCTGGCATAGCTATAACTGAGAAGTACCTTTTTTTGTGTGTGGGTAAACTTCTGAATAACATGAAATTTATGGATGCAACTTTTGTGTGTGTGTGTATATATATATATTATAATTTAGCATATAGATTTAAATTTAAAAAATATTTTCCTTTAAAAATATTGGATGTTTGTGAGATTATTGCAATTTAGTTTTTTTTTTTTTTTTTTAAAAAAAAAAAAATATGCTTCATTTTTCTAGATATGCAGAAATACCTCCAGAAGAACTTGAACATTTAGAAAATTTATTAGAGAGAGAAGATTCTTATCAGGAAGATGCATTAGAAGAAAAAGAGAAGTGATTATTTTTCTACCTATCCCTTGTTTTTAGCTTTTAATATTATTTTTGACATTAGGTATTAATACAGTTAGAAAGTTTTAAGTTGAACATTTTCATCATAAATCTTTTTTTAAAAGATTATTTAATATTTGTTATTATTTACTAGGCTTCAAAATTATTTTGTGAATATAATCTAATATTGATTGTATTATATATTAAGTCTCTCTGTTAAAAGAAAAAGTGGTAGGTAATTTATTGGATTTGTGTGCAAACTTGTTATTAAACATTCAAAACAGTGAATTTTAATACTATTAATTTTTAGATCAATCACATTCAGTTAATTTATTAGCTACATAATGTGTTCCTTATTACATTTTAGAGTAGAAGAGCAGTTTCTTCAGGAACATCTTTCAATTATCAATGAACATAATGAAGCACTTGTAAAGCAGAAAGAAATCTTAAAGTAAGTAATTTGTATAGATAATGAAAAAATCTCTCCTTCCCCATTCTTTGATTAGTAAAACATTTTTATTCACAAATATTACAAACCCTTTAACATTACTTGCTAAATCAACTTTTTTTATATATATTTTATTTAGGAATGGTTTTGTTATGTTTGTGATTTGAAAGATTTTTTTTTTTTATTTAATTACTGACTGTAATAAATATTAATATTTTTTACTATAAATTATGTATTTAAACTCTTTTTCAGTGTTGAATCCATTTTCTAAATTATAGATACACAGGTAAAGTGAAGTATGGAGTTCCCCTTGTCGATTTAGTGAAAAATATGGCAAGTTAGAAAATAAGCCACTAAAATAGTGACATGAGAAAGGAAGTCTTGATGATGTAAAAGTAAATATTAAACAAAACTGATTCTGACAAAGAAAATGGCAAATTTAAAAATAATTAAATGAGAATATTAAGTTTATAGTAATTTATTTGAAACAAATAATATTTAATCATAAATAATCATATTTTATAATTATAATTGTCGTAAATATATTAATGTTAATTTAAAACTATTAGGTACACATAATAAATTATACTAAGACATTTATAAAACTAGCAATTTTATAAATGTCATAGATATTTTAATATTAATTTTAAACTATTAGTACAAGTAATTATAATACATTATAAGTGTTTTAATTAACATATTAAAAATATGAATTGATGAAATTTTACAACATTTATAAAAGCTATGCAATAAGATTTAACTAAAAAACTTACCTTTTTTAGAATAGTTCTACCAAGGAGGATAAATTGATTCATTTATTGCAAACCAAACATTCAACCTTTTTCAAAATTAAATCTCTATCACTGCAAAACATGCAGTATACCTTTTCCCTCCAAATCATAAAAATAACTTAAATCATACTTTTCAAATAGCACAATTAAAGGAACCTTTCGAGATCTTCAACTATCACAAAGTGCAATAAATGAATTTAAAAAAAAAAAAAAAAAAATGGCTAAATCATAAAAAAATACTATATAATATTTTAAAAATATTATCTGAGGCTTTAAATAAATAGCTATCACAAATAAAAACACATGACTTATATAGATGTTTTCTTAAAGAAATGCTATCAGGGTTACTAAAAACAAATTTGTGCCGGATTGAAATGATCCTCTCATCCAAAAATCACCTGTCACCGAGGGGGGCCAGATACTTCACTTTAACCTGTTGATATTTTTTATTTGTGCATATCACAGAGTAAATTCAACCCGCATAATTAGTGGTAAAAGCTAGAGTGAGTTTTATTTGCTTTACACATATGATGTACTGTAAAATACAAAAATAATAATAAAATCATGTTAACACTAAATGAAATTGTGAATTACACATTCCTCAGATTTTAACTTAATCTTCTACTACTTCTCTTGCAATAGTTGTATTGTTAACCATATCCATTTAACTCTCCATTATTAGCTCTTTTGTTTAAATGACACTGTATTGTCCCCCAATAAATATCAAATTTTGAAATTTGAACTGAACAGTTATAATTCATTCCTTGTTGATTAGAGATAGGTGTTCATATACATTTGTGATTTGTTGAGTTACACATTCCTTAAATTTCTGCCATATGTTTCTCCTATTAAGGCTGCAACTAATTCATATTTTCAGAATTCTTAAGAAGGACAGCTGCTGCATACAAACATTTAATTGTAAACAATTAGTGCCATTTTGTCGATCAGGGACGCTCAATGTTTTACAAAATTATGGAATAAAATGAAAGAGAGGCTCTACCCATCACAACATTTGAATTCTCATATTATAGAATTCATGTGGTGTTGCTTGAAAATGAAGGGGGGGGGGAATTATATGCTATGTTAGATGTCATTTTAAAATTTATGCCTACTGTTTAATGTTAAATATTTTTTTTAATTGTTATCAAAATGTTTTTGCATATTTGTTATTTAGGATGTAATTACTTCTCCCTAAAATTGTTTTTTATTGTTTTCTTTTGGGAAAGAAATAAAGCAAGAATTCGAAAGTACTAATTTGAAAGCCTAGTATCGCAGAAACAAGCCAAAATGCCAATTTGACATTGAAATGTGTGGTATGGTTAGAATGGAAAAGTACCAAATGATAATTCATACATTAAATATATTTTAATAAATATAATTCTCCTGTTTATAGAATAATATTTTTCAATTATGTTTTTGTTTTCAGAAGAACTTATTCATATTATTTCTCACAATTTATCATAAAGTTTTACTGAATAGACTTAGGACACTTAAAATGAGGTTTTTATTTTGCTAAATTGTTTTATATTATGTTTATTTTCACCAATATTATTGAAAAAAAAATTCTATAACTTATTTTACTTAAAAACAAATTTTCTCCCTTTTCACATATATATTCTCAATAAATTGTCATGCAATTCTGTGCTACAAGGTGTTGAGACAAAGTCAATGGTCTCTATTAGATATTCTTTTTGAATGTTACTGATTCATCCAACAATGGCTTTTAGAGAAAATGTATTTAACAGTTAGCAGTGACTTCTCAAATAAGTCATTCTGAACCCTTTGATGGTTAGGCGAATCAACAGTTTTGCACATGCTATGGCAGTTGACTCGTGGCCATCGAGTCGTCGGTTCAAGCCTTGATGACCACGAGTCAACTGCCATAAAGACCCATCGTGTAGCCAGGGCTGATGCATATTAAATCTGTCCTTGTTCAAAGTTCTCCCATTGTTGTGGTAATTAGGAGAAGGGGTGCCAGCTCAAGTGTCATCCTCATCAGTTGACTGTGGTTCAAAATTAGAAGGCTCATTGCTAATAGCATCTAGTGCCACATTAATAGATCAACCAGCCATTTCTTATTATACACAGTGCTATGATCCCTGAAAGTGGCAGCTATTTTCCTCTGAGTTGCTTTTGAAAATGTCACCCTTTTTCTGACATTGAATACAGATAACTCGCTCGCTTTTAAAAAATAATCCTTATGGAATTATTTTCAGTATATTAATACATTTACAACAGTTTTAAATGCCCTTTTTAATAATTCAATAAATGATAAATATTAGAAATATTAGTTTGCAAAATATTGAAATAAATACACGTTATTTAAAACTTTACAAAACATTGAATTGTTATTTTTACAACAACTTTTTGTTTGTGATACACTTTAAAACATGCAGTTATTCATATATATATACATCACTATGACATTTATTTTTCATCAGAAGTATCTAGCTTTCACTTTTGAGCCATTTCAGTAACATTTCCCCCCATTTTACAATAATTATGTCATTACCTCTACTGCCATCTGTATACCATCTAAATTTTATAGTGGATATCATTTGTAACAAACAGCAATGGATAATATATGTGGACGAACTTGGTTCGTCTGCTTGCTTTAGGGAAACATTTGCTAGATGAGTAGGGCTCGTCTGCAACCATTTGAGTCGAAAAAGTTCGGATGAGCTGAACTCGTTCTTAACTATTAAAGGGTTAATAACGTAGCATTCTTTTTGCCCCATGCATTAATTATAAATTAAAGTTCAATTTTAAACAATTGAAAGTTTTAGTTTCTGGCCGTATATGTGTAAATTAAGAGTTTTTATGTATTACATATGATAGTAACAACAAACATATGTAAATATTTGTAGACAAAATTTCATGGGAAATGAACATTTCATCAAGCACCCCCTAGCCCAACAAACGGGCATTTTTAAAAGCATATTCTAGATTTATTTTCTTATCATTCCCATCTTCAATTATTCAACTAATCAAAGTTTTTAATAATATACATAATTGAGAGAAAAATTGTAAATAATTATAACTATATTACTTTAATTATTTGTACTCATGCTTTAAAATGTAAAGTTCTTCCTAGAAAGAGATAATTAGAATTTTTCTTTCCTGAATTTTTTTTTTTTAAAAAGATATTTTATTATTCAGCATCATCAAATGAAATTACTAAAGATTATATAATTACATGAAATCACACATTTTAAATTTACAGGGGTTAACTATCATAAAACCTGTTTTGTATATTCCTTATCAAAGTTATTTTCACCCAGTGCATTTTCATTTAACAAAGGTATTTGATTTGAGTAACTTATTTCTACATCTTGACTAAAGTGTGACTTGATATTTATTTACACAAATCGAGTACAATTTAGAATGATTATGGAATTTGATATACTTTAGGGAAATTTCTTGAATAAAAATAATCTTTGAATAAGAATATTTATCATTATTTTTTTAAAATTATCTTTTAGATAACATTTTATAAATATTCATAAACTTCAATCAAACGAAAGTATTATTATCAGTATGAATTATTAGATATATTTTTTTAAAAAATATCCCTTAGATTTCATTATAATGATCTTTTGAAAGAAAAGGAACATTATAGGAAAGTATTAACTGATGCCAAGAAAATGTATGATACTTTTGATATGCAGAAAGTTCCTCAATCAGAATCTGAGGTATTGTACAAGATATCCATATATATACTTTGATTTTCTCATCATTCATAAAAATATGAAAAAAATATTGTTTTAAAATCTTTTTCATCACATTTAATGTTTATTTAATTCCAATTACATTTTTTTCACTTTAAATTGTATTATCTAAAGTTTAATTTCCTTAATCAGTAATTTTACATAATTTTCTGATTTTGTTGTCATGATTTTTTTAGTTTGTGTTCTTCTATTGCCAATTCTGTATAGTATTGATGAAATTGTTTTTCTTCATTTGTATTGATGCAAAAACATATTTTCATTCAAAATATTGTTTTCTAATTTTTAATTATATGATGAATCCACATTGTGTTCCTAACAATTGCATAGGAGAAAGTTGGTATAAAACAGGCATAATTCTAATATATTCTATTCTCTGCTTAAATGCATGTTTGTCTTGGTCTTATTTTTGACACTGTCTGAATTAAAAATTTATATCAATATTTTTATATTCTAATTGTGTGTATATATATGAATTATTGTAGTTTTCTTATTTTTGTATTATACAAACTTGGATATTTCAAAGCTGAAAGAGCCTAAAAAATTTATAAATTTTCCAAGAATTGCACGTATTTTCCAAAAGAGTGGAGGTCAGTTTAAAAAAGTTAATTCCATGATCGAAGATTTAACACACAAGCTTTATTTTAAAAATTACATTTTTGTTACATTGCTAGTATCTATACTTTTCAATTAAATCACATATTTTTACTTGCCTTTTAGAATTTAGTCATTGAGTTATTACAAAGGATTCCAACATATCAAGTGATGAAAAAATGAAATCCACATAAGACTGACCTTTCAACACCCATTAAAGTTCATACATGCATATCATAGCTTCTGCTTATCTCAGTAGGCACCCTGCCTCTGGAGATTATATCAGGGGACCTCAGGGGCTTTAGCTAAGTAATGGCATCCTAGTGATATTTTTCTATTCCATGGGGTTTACTGTCTTTGGTAAACATGGGTGACTTATTCCCAAGATACCCTAGCGATCCTTCTGCATTTTCAACCCTCTTTGTCAACCAATTTTTATCTTTTTTTCAATTTTTTTACACATGTAGATCAGTCATGCTACATTTGGCTATTGTGCTATTAAAATACTATCACTTACTCGTTTGTCTTTTCAATTTTTTCTCATGTCTATATCACAGCTTTATCTTGTTTATGCAGCATGGCTATGTCTGGCTCTTGTGCTATTGGAATACTGTCACTCACTCGTCTTTTTTCAAACATCTAGATCACAACTTTACCTTGTTTGGTATAGCCTAGCCACATTTGGCTCTTATGTCATTAAACTTGACCATCACTCACTCACTGGGGGCCGCGATAGCTTAGTGGTCAAGGTCGTGGACTAGCGGCCGGCGGTTTTCGTCCAGTTACGGGTTCGATCCTTGGCCGCCAAAGACCTGCCATGTAGCCGGGGCTGATGCATGTTAAATCTGTTCGGGGCCCAAAGTCCTCCTGTTGGTGTGGTGTGGATGTTAGGAGAGGGGGTGCCAGCTCAGGTGTCGTCCTTGTCACTTGACCGTTGTTCAAAATTATGAGGTCCGTCGCCAATAGCCCTTGTGTTGCTTCTAGTGCGAGGTTAATAAAAAAAACTAAACTAAAACCACTCACTTACTGGTCTTATTCATCCCCACTTATTCCATTTTTAACCTGATTCTGTGTCAAGTTAGCAATGAAAACTACATCAGTTTTCTTGCCACTTACATCCACGTCTTAGTCTACGTTGACAGAGTCCTCATTCAAGATTGTCATTTTGAGGCTATCTCTTATTAATTGTCAAAATCAGTCTCGGGTCCAATTTCATCTGAGTTTTATCCTATATTTCCTTCTTCAATTTCTTCCTTTGTGAATTCCATCTTACTAAAACATTTTATAATGGTTCTTTCAGTAACCTTGTCCCATGTATGCTTATATATTTGCAAAGCACAAATGTTGAGATTCTTACTCCAAAATCTTTTATTGGAATTTTTCTTTAAAATATATTATCACAAAGTTTGAGCTTTTATGATGCACTTATTTAATTTAAAGTAATTTACAAGAGAATCATGAGATACTTCATGTACTGGATCATGATTGGTGGATTATATAATACATACTCAGTAATGAAGCATGGACTGCTATCTAGTGAGAACAACCACAATTAATATCTAACAAGCCCCATTCTCCTAAAAAAAAATAACAGTTAATACAATTACTAGTTAAACTGTACTTAGCACAGCATTCCCAATTTAGTTGTTAACAACATCTGATAAATGACTCAAAACTTTCTTTTTCTTTACTACTTAAGTATGTTATGATTTAACTCATGATTAATAAATGAAGTTAAATTATGTTTGTCATTGTTCTTTCAATTGTTTCGATAGCAAACAGACTTCACTTTATTTCTCAAGATTCATATATCACATTTTTGCTTTGTTCAAAATGTGACATATCAGCTGGAACTTACAATGGTTGTTTTATATCATTTATGTTTGTTACACTTAGTTGAACATCTGAGAAAACATTGGGGAACTCTGATAACTTCAGTAGCATCACAGTTATATTTCCTTAGAGATCTACAATTTTTTGCCACGCTGGACTCTCATCTTCTGAGTTATCTGGTCAAATGTGAAATCTATTCTTTCTATAAACATATCCATCTATACCTTTTATTACTTGCAAGGGAGTTTAAGTACTTACTTTAATTCCAGTACCTTGTTTCTAAGGGTCTTCCATTTTTTTTTTATTTGAACTATACTTTTATATTGTGGTAAAGTGCAGGCAATTCAGTTACATGTTTATTAACACACCAGTTTTGAGAGATCTGCCTTCTTAAAACTTCTTTTCATTCTCAAGATCTCAAATTTAGGCTTCAACTGTCCTGGATGGGATGGCAAGAAAGTTTTTAATTTTCTCTCAATGAGTAATTTGGCTGTGATTGCATGTCCTTTCCTGGTTGTGTTCAGTAATCTAGCAATGCAACATGCAGATCTTTACCTTCTTCCACAGCTTTAGTAAAAGAGTTTTTTACTGTCTATACTCTTTCCTCGATTTGCTTTTGGAAAATGTAGTACTGTGATGCGACACATATTACCCAAATCTTGGATTCACATCAAATTTGAGTTAAAGGGTGATCTTCCATCATTCATGAAATGTTCTGGTACTCCATATGTTGCATAAACAGACTTAATGACTGTAATGACAGAATGTGCTATTGTATGACTTCAATATATTTAGTCAACTAATCTAATATTAACAGATGCTTCTGCCCTTTTAAATAAAAGGTTACATGTAATTGTTTGACAATGTCAATTCGGAATCATTAGAATTTCCTTTTGATTTTCCTTCTGATACTTCTGTCAGTCTAACTTTTAGAAACATATTCTTCAGTGTCTCTGTTTATTTTAGGGCAATAAAAACATTATTTTGCATTAATTTCAAGACTAATCATTGTGTGACACTTGCAATATTTGCAAATATATATATATATATATTACTATTAGAACCATTAATTGTTGTCCTCTGCAAATAATACCTTCTTTTGTAGAATATGACTCATGTGGCCGCGGTAGCCTAGTGGTCATGGCTTCGGTTTCGTGGCCGGTGGTTTTCGTTCAGGCACGGATTTCATCCTTGGCCACAAAAGACCTGCCGTGTAGCTGAGGCTGATGCACATTAAATCTGTTGGGGCTCAAAGTCCTCCCAATGGTGTGGTGTGGTGTGGAAGTTAGGAGAGGGGGTGACAGCTCAGGTGTCATCCTCGTCACTTGACAGAAGTTCAAAATTACGAGGTCTGTCACCAATAGTCCTTGTGTTGCTGATAGTGCGTCATTAATAAAAACTAAACTAAGAATATTATTCTTCTTTGCAATGCCAATTAGGTTGTGCAGCTATTATTGTTTTCTTTTTCATTGACCATCCATTATTTGTGTGAAACAGCGTATTTTGTATTTCAGGATCACTCATTGTCACCCTTGCACTTTCTTCCCACTTTGTTAATGAATTCTAGAGTTGAAAGATTTATTCTTGCAGCTGCTTTTTGACCCAGACCTTCCTCAAAATTACTTAATTGATTGTGCTCTAGGAAGGGCATTTTCTATAAACAGCTTCTTTCCTGTAACATATACAGAAAACAAGAAGAGATGGAATCTTATTGTTTCTTACTAAGACACAGGATTGGTTTATGATCTGTGTGCATTGCAGTTTTCCTTCAATATGTATTGTAGTTCAAATGTTTCGACCCATATATTACAGCCATTAGTTTTTTTGTCCCTTCAATTTAAGCATAATGCTGTTGTGGCTGAGTTAATGACAGAGGCTCATGTGCACCACTGGTTGATCTTCTTGAAGGACAACTGTAAGTCCATTCTTACTTGCATCAATTGATACTGCTGCTGATTTGTTTTTATAAAGTACTTCAAATAGGGAACTTATATTATTAGCTCAAAATATTCTGTGTTTTTATCTCACACCCATATAAAATCTTTCTTTCAGATCTGTCTTAAATTGAATGTTAAATTTAATAAGTGTAACATAAACTTTGCTAAGTACATCACCGTTCCAAAAAATCTTTACAATTCTTTGCAATTAGGTGTGAATTTTTCAGTTGTTTTATTTTCTTAGGGCTTAGTTTAATTTTTTGATTGGACAGAATACAACCCAGATAATTCAATGAAGTTTAACACAGATGAGTTTTCTCTATGTTCAAGTTTAGATTGACATTTCTTGCTTTCAAGCGTGTTTGACATCATAAGTTAGTGTTCTTCCATGGTAGATGAACCCAGTGCGATGTCATCAAAATAAGGATTAATATCTATATTATCTTTGAAATTGTCTTCTAATTACTTTTTGAAATTCTTCTGGAGCACAATTCGAGCCATATGGCAATACCACAAACAGGAACCATCCCCAAAGTGTGCAAAATGTAAGTAAATTTGATTCTTTATAAAATGAAAACGTCTCAAAGTTTCCCCCCCCCCATCTAGAATGGTAAACATTTTACTCCCTTTGTAACTGTGTCATTATAGCATCAGCAGTGGATGTAAGATAATGAGCTCTTTCAATAGTTTCATTCAGTGGCCTAGGATCAAGTCAAATCCTTAGATTTTTAGATGAATTAATTACTACCATGTTGCTCACCCAATTAATTGGCTCTTCAACTTTATTTATTATGCCTGCTTCAGCCATATTGCTTAGCTCTTTAACTTTGTTGGGTAAAGCAAGAGGCACTATATAAGATGTCATTTTGTTCCATACATCGCACATTTCTTCATCTCATGAGTTTTCCCACTCAGCTCTGTACTTAACTTCCTTTTCTTGGTTATTTCTATTTTGATTCTGATAATTTTTAAAAAATTTTAAGCTTTACTGTAAGTTTTATGTCCTCTCATTGCTTGTAGTGTTTTTGCTTTTTTACTTGTCTCCTTTTATAATCTTTCCAAAAGTGCTTTATTTAGAGCTACTAGAAAGTCCAAAGTCATTGAAGAGAGCTTTGCCTCAGACCCAGGAATTCTGCGAAGGGAAAGTGAAATTCCAATGTCCCTCATTTCCCTTTGCCTTTGAAATTTCACTAAAATAATGAAACATCAACTAGAAATTATAATAAACTATTTTTACCATTATGATCTAAGAGGAAATGGACGAAAAAGTTGATTTAACTGTATTCCCCCCCCCCCGGGTGTTTTAATGGATAATTCCAGGGGAGTTGCAAAAAAAAAAAAAAAAATTTAATTATAGAAGTTCTATTGTATGTATGCAATCAAATGTGTGTGTACTTATTTTAATTAATTTTTTTCAATGATTTAGATTGTGTATGTTTTGTATAATACATGACAAGTAATTTAAATTCATTTTAAGCATAACAGTTGTTTTTTTTTCCCCCTTTTACCATAGCTTGTTTCAGCTTTGTTATCAACTTCTTCTATAATCAATGAATTCAAAACTTTGATTACTGACTCTGATGATGATAGTCAAATAATATCACCAGCAAGTCTGAAAGAGCTAGAACTTTATTTTGAAGAAGAAAGACTGCTTCTTAACCTTGTTCAAGATTTTCTACATAAAAATTTACAGGTAGGATATGCTTTCATGCATTGAACTACAAAATGTTATTACATATCTCAATAACATTTGGCTGTAAACTTTGATTATAATTTTGAATAAGCTGCTTATTGCATTTATTTAAAACGCAGTCAATTATAAACTGGATTTGTCAACTGGATCATGATATTGTTGTTATTTAAATTATATTATGCATGTAAAGAATTAAGCTTAGTGGTTTTTCTATTTAACAGGGCTAGTAATTATTTATTCTGAAATATCAGTCTGTTACATGATAATTTACTTATTGATACTATTTATTATATATATACTCAAAATGATATCAAAATATAAAGTTCTATCTTTTTGGCTTAGTTGTTTATTAGAAATTTTTTTTTTTTAGCTTATATTGTCATGGAAGCAACCCTTTTTTAATATTTATCTGTGTAAAAGTTAAGCAAGAAGTAATCTTCCCCTTTTCCCTGTAAGAATTGTCTGTCTTAGTGTCAAATGAAATTATTGCTATCTTTTAAAATTCAAATTTAGAATCCTAAAAATAATGCAGGCGAAAAAAAGTATTAAAAACATTGTTTTTTGAAGGAAAAGTTCAGCTAAAGTTTTTTAAACATTTTTACTTCTTCAATATGTTGTGAAAATTTTAAAAATTTAAGGTATTTTGACAAATGTGAAACAAAGTTTTTGCTTGTATGTTTAAAGTACATTTCTTGTTTAAAAAAATGTAATTTAAATCCAAATATGAAGTTCAAGTTTAATGGAAAATTTATTCTTGATTGTGAAATTATTTATTAGTTTTACATATCCAATTATTTTTGAAACTATTCTAAAATAGTTAATGCAATTCTTACAGGTTACAGATAATCCAAAACATTTCACTGTAAAAGTACCTGGGAGTTCTGAATTCAAGATGCAAAGGGAAGTTTGTTTTTTAAGAAAAGTGTAAGTCTTTTCATATTTAATAAGTGTATTCACTATTAACCCCTTAACTGCCGCCGGCGTATATATACGCCTCACTCAACCGATGCGTTCACTGCCGCCGGCGTATATATACGCCTTTCCGAAGTACGATCCTTTGCATTGCGCTGCTATAAAGAAAACTACTCCCACGACCTTAGAATGCCATAAAATGACCTTGATAAGGTTTGAAACGGATTTTCTTATTTCATAGAAGAGGGGTAGGGTATTGGTAAGGGGGAATTTTCTGAAACGGGAAAGTTATAGCTGTACAGTTTTGCTTCTGTTTCTGTTTGAGTAGGTTGTGCTTTTTTTATTCTTCTTTTGCTTCCGTTTTCGTTTATTGTGTGAAATAGGAGATCTTTTTGCGAAAATGTCTGACAGTGATGAGAGTGATTTAGGTGATTATTTTATATCATCTTCAGGATCAGAAACGTCGGAATATGATATTACGTCAGATGAAGAGGATTCTGATTGCGACTATTCTCTGAAAGACGCCCGACGTTGGGTACAACTGGATACAAAAAATTTACAGAAGAGAAGAAGACAGAAGGGGTATTATATAACAATATTTCGCCACCTGTTGGATATGGCTATTTGGAATGCCTTCATCTTACGGAAAAAGAAGCTTCCAAACATTGACAATTACGATTTCCGAATGAATTTGGTGGAACGCATATTAGAAAAATTCCATGTTACCACACCACGATCTGTCATTTAGCAGAAGTTACAAAACGATTGTCCTTTACGACTTACAGGTAGACACTTTCCGGACTTAGTACCATCAACGTCATCAAAGAAAAATGCATCGAGAAAATGTATTGTTTGTTCAATCGCTATCAATGCAATGAATGTGATGTTGGTTTATATGTTCGACCTTGTTTTAGGAAATATCACACAGCAGATTAGTTATAACATCTGTTTGATTACACTGTTATTTTATACTTTAAATTTTGTACATTTTTCTTTCATTTTCTTTTTTCTGTGAAAGTAAAAAGGTTTTATGTTGCAAAACGCACCTCTTTTTTCCCTCCAATACACTGCATAACTACGCGCGCCTGTATGAAAAACGGTGGCACTGGGGAGCGTATCTCGTTAGTTTTCCTCGGCAGGTAAGGGGTTAAAAAGGGAAATGTTGAAATTATATCTGAAATTCACACTATTTTTCAAACAATTTTTTTAGCTTAATAGTTTTTTATATTTTGTTTAATATCTATGAGAAATGGAAACTGAGTTCTATAAAAATTTATCAATGTTACAGTTACCAATGCATGAAATTATTTATGAAAGGTAAATGTGATAATTTAAAGAGAAAAGTTTTTAAATGGATGATTATGTATTTATAAAGGATAAAATTCATGAGGGAAGCAATTGTCTTAATTCATTTTTAATTAACGGTATCATTCTATAATTTTTATAACATAATATTCGAATAATAATTTCTATCATTGTCATCAGAATTAGTTGAAGAATACAGATATTTTATCACCTTTACAATGTCTTTTTTAAAAAAGCATTATAAAATAAACTGTGATCCAGTTACATTTGTCTCGTACAGTTGCATATTCAGGACCATAACTGAAACTTTCTTCAAAGCCTCAAAAACCTTTTTTCATATTTTTCTACTAAATCAAGTAGTAAAGGAATTATTAACATGTATTGAAAATTTTATATACTGTGAAGTTATTATTCCATAAGTTGTTTCCACAGTAAAATTTTCTAATTATGCTTAATATATCTTATCCATTTACAACTCCTATGTGTTGCTTTTTAAAATGACAAGATATTAACATGTTAGCTCCTGAAGCTGATATGGTGCACCTATTCACATCTGCTAAGATTCTAATTGCATTTTCATGCTTTTAAATTATTTCTTTATAATAAATTTTGAGAAATAAGTAATCCATTTCAATATGCCGACTGTAATTTAATCTCTTTCTGTTTGCTAAACACCTAAACATAACATCTAAAACAAAAGTCGCTCTCAGTGATTTAAGTAAGATGCTCAATACCAAGTTATTTTGTAGCTTGAAGTAGTTAAGTCAAACAGAACTCTTTTTTTGAACATTTTTAAAACATATAACTTAACACTAGAAAAGATGGCTGTGGTCATTTTCACGATTTCCCAATTTGTATTATATGTTACATTTTTAATTTTGTTCCCAGTGGTTTAAAATTTTATGACTTTTATTAACTATACGTGAAACATGCACACACATGTACAAAATTTTATTCTGCAGTAAAGAGGTAAGAAAATTTGTCGTATAACTAAAAAGAAAGAAAGCTGTCATTTTGATGGCATTACGGAAAGCTAGTTGAAATTGATAATGAAAATCACAAAACGATAATGAAATATAATATGTAATAAAAAACAAATATTTGGATGTATGAAAAGTTATTATTTGAAGTAAGATAAGAAACCTTATCCCTACTCTCTCCCTATACCTTTCCTACCCTTCCCCTTTTGCAAACCACATAAGTTTTCATATGAAAAACCTGTTTGTTAAGTTATGTGACTAGTGCTATAAAGAGAGATTATATGTAATAAGGAACAAGTAGTATTCGATATTCAGTGAAACACAGCTCATCGTAAAGGTCTTTTAATGAAGAAATTAATTGTTCCAACTTCTGCTTGAATTGGATGAATATAAATCAGACGGAGAAGAATAACGAATTATTTTCCACAGAAAATTGAAACATCTTTCACTGTTTCTGAATTTGATGATGAAGCCCAAAAACAATTAGCCGAGACCAAAACTTAAATCTACCAATGTATTTCTAAAAAATAAACAAAAAGACCAAATAATGATGTCAAGTAATGAAGTTGCACAAGATGGCACAATATGGACAAGAATGCCTACCAACAGTAAACCTTGACGCTGTCAAAGCCAAAATATACTATCGGGGCCCAGTGGAGTGTCTTCCTATGCAAAGAGACACACAGAAAGTGGAAGAATATCTAACACTTTTCAACTATTGGTAGATATCTCTATGAGGAAACTAATACTGGAATGTACTGACACAGGAGCTTGAAGGCAACTCAAAAATAAAAATTGGTCAATGGTAATGGAAGAGCTAAATGCCTTTTTAGCTCTTTTGTACTCCCGAGAAAGTGGACGTTGAAGAGGGCCAATGCATGTTTTTCTCAATATTTTGAATTTAGCTTCAATAAGTGTATGTATTTTGTACAAATAAGCTACAGGAAGTAGAATACCTAGAAGAGATTTTTGTGCTTAACTTCCTGAAGAACTTCGTCAAATCATGAAATAATCACAGCCGCCCCACGCACTGCATTTCAAATTTCTGCTTGAATATTAAACTCAAAAAATTGCACCTAATGTCAAATTGGGCTGTGTAATAAAAACGGGACTGCACATACATGTTGCAAATGTAATCGATATGAGTAGTAAATGTAGTGTAGCTGAAAAAATATATGTGTAGAATGTAATAGATAATTATTTAGTCATTTACTAGAGGTAAACAAAATGATGATTGTATCTTTTATGTTATTAGTTTAACTATACTAAATATAATTCCACATTTCAAAGTGATTTTTATTTACTGTCATGTTTGATTTTTGGAAAAATAAAAATTAGAAAGGTTTTGTTTGATATGAAAGTAATTCCTTCATTAAAATATGTGTTTTTATTTACTTCAATATATTTAAATACTCACAAATAAATTCAATAACTTATAAAAAATACTATTTCTTGGATACTATTATTTATATTTTTGATTTTATTTCTACCCGTCATTTTGATGGTCTTCCACTTTTTTAATAAAAGAAAAATTCCTGTTGTTCTAGTATTAGAATAAAGGAACTATTTTAATTATTTACAATAATAAATACACTTATTTTTGTTTTAAAATACTAATAAAGAAGAGAAGTAAAGATAGTTCTGAGGGAAAGTTTTATCCTCCATCATCTAAAACATCAATTAACTTTTTTTTTATCGCTAACTTTAAAAATTCATTTGTTTTGAATTTTAAAAGTCTACATTATATTATTGATCTCATTTTTTTTGTTTAATATTTAAAACTTTTTTGTAAATGAAGGGTTAAAAATTATTTTTGACTTAGATAAAAGTTTAGAAAGAAAAGTATAGTAATTAGTATAAAATTAATTGTGTATATGTATAATCAACAGGCAATTACTTTTTTATTGTAATTTATGCATATTTTTATTAATTTTTTTTCTTTAAAAGCTTAAATTCCTTAAAAATGTTTTCTGTTTTTGCAATTCATTTACATTCTGATGTTTCTTGAGTTTAGTAAACTGTTTTAAAAAAGTATAAAATGAAACTTAAAAATTTCATTTTAGCTTAAAACAGTCAAGAATAGCTGAAATAGAAGCCTGCAGTACAAGGAAAAAAATGAACAAAATTGTAAAATTTTACAGAAAGTTTGATGAGAAAAATTTTCCTCAGATTTTTCAAATTTCCTCTTCTCAGCTACGGTATGTGAAAGAAGTTTAGTATTTTATATGTTTTCTAATGTCATGTTTTGAAAAAATGGAATTTAGAAGAAACTTGCTTTGCCCTCTGTTTGGTCCCCAGTCTAAATATGAAATTTTTATTTGCTAAGTGTCCTTTAACCTTTTAATTTCTATATATGGATTTTTTTTAAAACTTTTTTTTTTTTAACTCTTTTGTTCTCTTTTAACTTTGTTGGTTTTAAATGTCTTTCGTGTACTTTATTTTTTACATATATAATTAATGGGATTCACTAAAATTAGGATGGAAAATATCAAAACAATCAATTCTATTTCATAAACTTACATTTTCTAAATTCTGATGATTTTTTTTTTCAATTGCCCTATCTTTATTTTTTTAATGGGTAAAGCTTTTCACTTCTCATATGATTTAATTAATATAAAATATGATTTTTTCCATTCATTAAGGAAAATATAGTCAAACAAATAATTTTACTGTTTACCACTCAATGTATAGATTTTTATTTAAGAAGATTAGTTGCATTGATGAAATTAATCCAAATTGTTGTGCAAATCTGTTTCATTTAGGCATAGTCTTTAATAAACAAAATTGCTCTCAGTCTGAGTTCTTCTTAACAAGCAATATAATAAAATTAAATCGTTGTTGAGTAATAACCATAAAGTTCTTTAAGAAATACATTTTAAAGTTAACTAAATATAAAATAAGTATAGTTTTAATAAATTTATTCACATTATTATATTAGTTAGATAAAATAAGTGAAACATTTAAAATAACATGTTTATATTCAAAAAAATAAATTTAGTATCTATATTTTTGGAAGTTATAACATTTGTTCTTTTGTTAGTTACTTAAATGAAGTTCTACATGTTTATTTCCTCTTATAATTTAATTTTTCCTTATCAGCCATGTTGTTTTTTTTGTTTTTATTTTCAAAATCAAAATTCCTTAATGCTTGAAAAATGTCCCGTCCATTTCTTATATTCTCATTAATTTATTTAATAACTGCCAGAATATGGTTTATAATGTAATGTTTCAGATAAACATGTTTTGCTTTATTTGTTGTAAATGCACCCCCCCCCCCCTGCTTGTTATATAATATGTTTCATCCAACTTTTCAAATAGTTGGGGAGGGACATGTTTATCTAAAGAAAATTAAATTTTATTCTTACATTACTACAACTTCAAATTTGTTTTAAGATATCACATATAATATTATAGTACTTGGCTACCAATTGGAAGAGCTCATAATTCTTTTATGAGCCCTTTGCTTAAGAATGCCAGTTTATGGTTTCAATCAAATAAATTTATATGAAATCTTTACTGAATTTCACAGGGGAAAAATAGCAATAGAAAACATTCAGAATGAAAAACTGGTTGAAAAAGAGGAAATGTTAAAGATATGTTTATCAAATGCTATTGGTGAACTTGTAGATGCTCTTTGCTGTAAAATCGGTGTTGCATGTTCAAAAGAAGTTATACAAGCATATAATGATAGTTTTAAAAAGATTCAGATAGTAAGTATATACTAATAAAGTTTTGTGTGAATATTTTATTTAAAGACTTTTGATTTATTATTGAACTTTTATAAGTGATTGGGACAATTGTGTTTACATGTTTTATCCAGTTTTGCACCTAATAGAATAAAATTTCCTTGTATTTATTCCTTGATATACAAAAATCTTTTGACCTTTCTGGCATGATAGGCTATTTAAACTTATTAAACACTTTCTGCCCTACCTAATTATTATTTAATGCTTACTTAAAAAATAGAACTCTTCAAGTTTGTCTAAACAATAGTTACTCCAATATTGAAACTGCGCCCCCCCCCCCATGGGTCAGTTATTTCTCGAATAATTTATTCCTTTTTCACATATGACTTTCCTCGGAGTCCTTACAATAGTCTCTTCCTCTCTGCAGAGGATGCAGCAGTTATTACTTGGGGCAAAATCCCCCTTAAAGTAATCACAAAACTCCACACCCACCTCAACAAAATTCAAAAATGGATGACTTTATGGAGAATTGCTGTAAACATCAATAAAACAAAAGCTTTTATATTTCGTAAAGGACATGTCTCACCTCCTGAAACACAACTCATATTTTTCCACTCCAATATCTCATTGAACTCTGAAGTAAAATATTTTGGTGTCATCCTGGACTCAGAACTTGTCTTCAGAAAACACATCCAATCTATAATAGACAAAAGCTGAGCTAAAGTCCACTACTGCATTCCATTAATAGGAAGATATTCTATACTAATACTCTAATAAAACCCTCTTCTACAAACAAATAATACCTATTCTTCTTTATACATCCCTCATATGGGGGTATACTGCACCCACCCACTTAAAAAAATTCAAACTTTTCAAAACGGAATCCTTCATTTTATAACTAACTCTCCCTGATATGTAAGAAACTCAATAATACACACAGACCTCAAAATTCTCTAAATTATCAAATGTATTAATTATCTTTCCAGATACTTCTACTGTAGACTAATAAAACCACACCAATCGAATAAAGATCGCACACAATGGTACCCATGCTCTACCCTATCAATCCTATGACAATTATTTCCTCCTCATGCCTCCATAACCCTATGCATTCCAACTTAAACCTTTGTTTTCCAAATTGCAATGCAATAAATATCCCGACCCACCAATTTAGAAAAAAAGGAAATAAATTCATCTGATGCATAAACTTTTGATAAATAAATGTCTTAAACTAACAGCTCTTCATCTGTGATTTACTCGATCCCCTTTCTACCACAGCTCAAACTAATAATAGAAACTTGTCTGAGAATCAAGGTAGCTGTGAAGTCCATTATCACCACTCCTATCTTTCTCTTTCTACTCTCTTTATATTTTGAATCTTCCTGGTTTAAAATATTACCTATCTATTCTTTCACTTCCTCATAAAAAAAAAAAAAAGAGATTTATTTAATCTAAAAACAAATGTATTTTATACAAAAAAAAAATATTTTTAAAAAATATCAAATGAAAATAATACTCTTCCTTTCCTATCACTTTTTGATCTTTAGGTGGAGTGAAGAGGTAAAAAAAAAAGGAAAGAAATATTGAATAAAAATAAAACATATTTATCAGTCTCATAGATACAATATGTTAATTGAAAATTAATTTTAAAAAATCGTTATTTTTGGTCTATACCAATCTGATCTTTTTTTTTTTTTCCTTCTTGCCTCTCTTTCCATTCGCTTATGTAAAATGAAATGCGCATATGTAAAATGCTTTTTTTACCTCTAAAAAATTTCATGGCAAAATTCGCATGAGTAAAGAGAACACTGGACTGGTACTCCTTAAGTATTTGATTGTTGTGACAATATTGAGTCATTTAATTCATGAACATAGAATCTATCGAGGTTCCAAAAAGTTAGCTGCTGTAACAAGGTTTCCTGTTCCGAAAAATATTTCAGATGTCCATAGCTTTTTTGGTTTGTGCTCATATTATCCGCAATTTATTGCAAATAAATATGGTTACTAATGCTTCAATTTGTAAAGAATCCCCCCCCCTCCTATGAGCAAGATAATTCTTCATCCATGGTTTTAAAAATTATGAATCTTGATGCACCATGAAAATTAAAAGTTTGAGCTAGTAATTAAAAAAAAAAAAATGTTTTAATCATATTTATTTTTAAAAAAGTTTTTCATGAGCTTTCATTTATTGTGAATTTTATTTTCATTTGGTATGAAAAAAAAGGTAGAGTATTTGAAATTGTATCAGTTAATTATAAATATTTCATATTCTATGTACAGTATATCTTTGCTAATGAATGAGGATATCTAGATCAATAGATTTTTTATACCTGAATCTATAATGTATATATCTAAGAATGCTTTATAAGTAGAGAGAAAGAGATGTATTTTTGTACTCTGTACAGAATTTCAATTTTCTCACCATAATTCCTATTCCATAATTTATTTTTGTAATCTGTATAACTTGTTATTTTGAATAATAAATTAATATACGAGCTTTAATTCATCTTTTCTCGTTTTAGCCTCTAGAATATTTAATCAGTCAGAGGTCAAGACTGGAGGTTTTTATATTTTACCTGCATTCTTATCAGAAAAAGCTTGAAAATATTAAACAGATTATTGAAAATACTTCTTCTTTTGTAGAAAGAGAAAAAGAGACATTTCATATAAGAAGAGTAAATATAAACTTTTTTTAAAAAATATTTTGCTCTATTTTTGAAAAAAGCGTGCTTGATATCCCACAAAATATTTTCTCCCCAATATTTGTACCTAAATTTGAGGAGATTTTGCTCACTCTGTATATACTATTCACGCCTATTGATTTTATGCATACCCATAAATACACAATGTGATTAAAACAATAATTGTGGTTAAAAAATTTAGATAACCTTTAAACATGATACATATGTAAAGAAAAAAAAGAAAGAAAAATGAGCTCATAAAAAATTAACTTTCTTAGTAAATAAAAAATTTAAGAAAATTTTATTTTAGTTATGATTATTTTTTTGTGAATGTAAATGATATTAAAGGAAATAAAAATGTCTGAATTTGTTCTAATTGGCTTCACACTTGAGGGAATTTTTTTAAAATAGAATTTAGAATAATTCTCAACATTTACCTTTTGTTCATGATTAAATATTAAAAACATTAGTTAGTAACATAGCACCAGAAAGTGACAAAATGTTTTAGATGGGCTTTCACTAAAGCACACATTTTTATTTGACATACTATTTTTCATATTTTTTGGCTGATACTAATGAATTGTATTGGAATATATTTTTAGCTGGTGTTAGTTTTAATTATACCTACTCACAATTATAATGTTATAAATTGTTTTTATATTGGTTATAAGTAGATTGGGATATTAAAATTTTTTTAATAAAATATCATTTGTGTTGTTGCCATGTCTTTTTTGCTGCTGTAATTGTAATTTTAATTCAAAAATTAAACTATATATTCTCGATGAGGCTACAAAAATTTTTAATTGCACTCTTAAAAGCAAAATGAGTGTCAACTTCTGGTTGCTATGAGTTAGCAACTCATGGCTTTTTTCAGGAGAATTTCTTTTGAATTGATAAAAATAATTAATAAATTTTAATAACAGAAATAATATGAAAACAACTTACTTTAGTTACATGGGAATATAACTGTTTTGTTTATTACTTAAATCTTTTGAAATTCATTTAATTGCCTAATATAAGTGACCCAGTAATAGATATCTAACTTGTGGAAATTTGATATATTTTGTTAACTTGTTGTTGAACAAGACTTCTTAACAATTTCATAATTAAGGGTACACATATCAAAATTTTAAAGTATTCTGGCCTATTTTTAAGAATAATGTATGTATATATATTGCCGTTTTGTATCATTTTAATTTTTCTAATCTTTGCATTGTATAATTTGTCATCAACACAGTCAATATTCTGATATGTATAGATTGTATGTGTTATTGCTATTATATGTACCATTGCCATTCTTCCTTTCCCCCTCCCCCACAATCTGTTATGCATAAATTGTTTTAAAAAATTGATATGTAAGTTGAAACTGAAATCATTGTAATGTTTTATACACTTTTAAAATTGCAATATTTGATTTTTCATTTCAAAATTATTTCAAAATTAATCTTTTTATAAATATTCTATGCAAAGTCAACTAAACTTTTGTTGAATCTCTTATAATCAGTGACAAATGGTGGTATATGGTGTTACATTGTCTTTATGGAAAATGCAATTAAGCAACTTTCTTTTGTTCACAAAGTACTTCCTTTCTTCATCTTCTATATGTATGTTTTACTTTGTTCTATTTTTTCCCAACTACGGTTAACCTCGACTTTTGATTATAACAAGGTTTTATTGTAAGTATTTTATTCGCATATTCATATTTGAATATAAGAAGGACTTTTTAAGGATAGTTACTTTACTGAGTTAAATATTTCATTTTACTTAAATTTGGATGTCATATTACAAAACAAACTTAGGTAAACATTTATATCCTGTAAGCATATCTGATGCATGAATTCAGCTTTCATGTATTTCACATGAAATACGTTAATATATCTTGTATTGTTTCAGCACCAATATGAAGAAGAGTTGTTGAAACCAGTTCTTCAAAAAAGTGAATATTTGAGCAATAATTCCCTTTTTTTACCAGCATATGAAATTGTGTGTAAGTTTTCTAAATAATTGTGTATACTTAGTAACAGTATTATTCTGTATCATAATATGAAAATTTTTTTGTCGTAAGACTTCTTAATTTAAGTAAAATATTGCAACATGAAACATTTCATTAAATTAGAGCTGTTTCTTTGTTGTAATAATTTTTTGACCCAAATTTTATAATAGGTGATGCTGAGCATCGAGATTTGACTTTAATAACTATGTCTGACCTTTTAAAAAAAGTTGAAAAATTGCATGAATTGAAGAAATATCTGGAGAAAGAGCAAGATGAAAAACTGAATATTTTAACTGTCTTGTAAGTGTATTTTTGAAATTTAGTGTAATGTTAAGGCATTTTAATATCCTCATATGTGCAATTGCCTCATAATTCCATTTTATATATTGCAATCTTAATAGCTCTTGCTTATGTGGTTTAATAAAGAAAACAGTGCTGTATTTATTGTATTTCATTATTAATTTTTGTAAAATACCTGTACTTAAAATTAAAAAATGACAAGAATTAAAAAAAAAAAAAAGCATACAGTATGCATTTAATAATTCCGAAGAATTCATAATTCGATTTTTGTAAGAATTTCCAATCACATAAATATTCAATATGTTCCACTCCATAAATATTCAGTATGTTGTATGGTATAAAAAAGTTCAATAATTGTTATAATTTGGCTTATTATTTCAACAATTTCTAATACTTTTGTTGGTAAATTTGCATCATGAAATTCATATATTTAAAGTCACTTTGTTCTGGATAAATAAACATTTTTTTTTTTTGTTGTCTTTTAAAACTTCTAATGATGATTTTAATGCAGAATGAGTAATGTATTTGTGTTTTGAAAAATGTATTCATTAAAAGTTTAAATGAAAGCTCAAATGGAAACAAAATATTGATTGTAATTTTTATTTCCTATTTCTAAATTTTAAAATTATCTAGTGTTTTCAGATCTAAATATACATAGAATTTAAATTCTAATATACTTATGATTACTTAATATACTTTGCTTTAGAGAAGAACACAGAAGTATCATAGAAAAGCTCATATTCAAAGGCAAGAAATTTTCAGACTTGTTGAAAATGGACTCTAATTTTAATGTATATTTCAACAAATTGGATTTGAAATTTTTTTCCTTATTGATTGCTCATTCGAAAGCAAAGGAGTTCAAGCGAGAAAAATACATGGTAAGTATTAATCTTGGGTTATTTGTTACGAAATTTATACATATTACTAGTCAAACCATTGATAAAAATGGTTTGAATCATATTCTTTTTTTAAAAAAACAAACAAGAATAATACATGTTAATTGCATGATTAAAGAATTTGTCTTTTTAAACATTTTAAAATTTGGAATAATTTTTCCTCATAACAGAAGTAATTCCCCAAATAAATCTTTAAAATTATAAAATAAAATGGATGTTTTACAAGTTAAAATTTCTTTTGTTTTTGATTCTTCATTTCATTTGTCATTTCAAATTTTTCATTGAAAAAACATAGTAATTTTGATTTAATTTTTTGCAAAAGAAAAAAACAATTTATATAGCTATTCTCAAATTTTCAAAGATTTGTTTCAAGCAATATTAAGAAATTCGTAAATCAATAAATACTCCATTATTTTTTTTTAATTATATATAGTCTGAAAAACCTAGTTTTGTCTGTACAAGACCATTTACATTTTGTTTATATTTACATTGCAAAATTTTATAATTCTGAAAAAAATCCCATGTAATAAAATAATTTATAAACTATCTCATTTCATATCCTACATTTTTTATTTTTATTTTGTTGATTCTTTTTAAAATCAGGGAAACAAAATTTTGAGCATTATACTCAGAGAAATGTACTTTATGCTGTCATATTACTTTTAAAAGTTACATTTTGTCGACATATTTAACCTTTCGACAGTGATGAATGAGTCTTACTTGCATTCAAATAATGCTCACAGATGCATTCAGTTTACAAAAAAGGATTCTGACAAAAATGGTTGCAATCGAGCCCTACTCACCTAGCAAAATTTTTCCACAAATGCATGCTGACAATTTGGGATCTTTCTCTAATATTATCCTATATTTTTTAAGTTAAAATAATATACACTCAATATGTTCTTGCAAAATTTACTTAGTTTCATAGGATACAGGAGGTAATTTAGGTACAATGACATTTTGCATAATGAGGGAAAATGATGCCAGTCTTATTGTTATTGATCTATTTATTTTTCTCATGTGATTTAGTGAGAGTTAGATACTGAAATGGCTCAAAAATAAAAGCTAAATAATTCTAAAGATAAGTATGTGTCATTCCATGTATTAAAGTACAAGTATGTAACACACAAAAAGAATTTTAAGTAAAAATAATAAAGGATTCAAAAAATTTTAAAATGTGTGTATTTATTTAGGTACTTTAATTTAATATTTTACAAACTAAGATTTATCATTCACTGAATTGTGTAATAGGGCAAGTAATAAATGTGTTGTAAATATTACATGAATGTGGCACGGATAATTGTTTAAGGACTCTTTTAAAAGTTTTCATTCTATCCATGGCACCGCTGGAAAGAGTAAGCAATTATGGAGAAAAAAGGCTGCCGTTTTCAGTGACCATATCATTGTAATAAGAAAATGGTGATTCTCCTAACTGTTAAAGATGTCTTAACAGAATAAGTCTAGTTTTTAGAATATATGTTAGGTTTATATACTAAGCACTTACAAATTATGTATGAAAAAGCAATGAATATATATATAAGTGATCAATTAAATTAGACATGTGAATTTTTTAAAAATATTTCTAATTCATAAAAAAATATGTATTTCTTTCTTTTAATTGTATGTATTTTGTATTGAGAGAAAATTTCTGAAATTATATTTAATATTTTTCTCGAAATTTTCAGTGTAGTTTATTAAAAAACCATGATCTTCAAAAGTAATTTAATAACATATATTACACAGTTGTAATTTGAGAGTGATAAAAGTTTGATTTGTTCTGTAAAATCCAGCTAGTATCTCTTAAATCACTTATCCAGATCAAAATTAATTCAATTGAGATTATAATTTGTACAAGCTGCAAAAACCCACTGCAATTCTTTTCAAATAGCAATGTATTTATAGTGAACAAATACAGGAAAAATAAAACTCAAAACATACATATTAAAAAAAATAAAGAAACAGATGTTTGCATAGCTGATTTGCATGCTACTTTTATAGACAAAAGTTATTGTAGCTGTAAAAAAACTTTTTACACTCTAATTGAAATTTTAGCACTTTATTGGGTCAGAAAAGCACATATTGTAGAAGTGGTGCAATTATATTCTGGTGACAAATCTATGACTTTTATGCCTTGCTCATGGTTATCTATTATTTCATACTTTAATTCAATAGTTATCACTTTCCCTCTCATTTCGCCATTGTTCCTTATATTTGTCTTCTTTAGACACATGGTTGAATAAGAAAAAGCAGCTTGACAATTATATATGGGGGGGGGGCCCACAAAATTCAAAACAAAAATTCTTTTATGATGTGGTAAACTTGAGAAATGACTGCAGATTGGTGACTTCATACACAAGACCGTAGGGTGTGAATGAGGCAAAAATTGTGATGCTGTCAAAGCAGGCTCATAACTTAAGATGGCGCAGCATAGCCTACTTTGGCTCTTGTGCCATAAAACCCCACAGTCACTCACATTCGTAACTTAAGAGAAGAAATTGATGGCCAAGGTACCAATGAATATTTGATATTAAACTGAAAACTCAAATTGATATTCATTTCTTAAATAATTATAGTCAAAAGCACTAGATTTTTATTAAAAATACAATATCAGTTTTGTAATATTCTGAAGCTACATCATATTTTCTAATTCATACCATACTTTATAATGTAAAGCAGAGGTCTTCAACCTGGGTTCTGCAGAGCTCCAGGTTTTTCTCGAATTTTGACAGGGGTGTTTCAAGAGGTCACTATCTGCTTATTTAAATCTCCTAAATTTTAGTAATATTTTAATTGTGATAAAAGATCGAATACTTAAAGGCAATTTACCTATTAAAATAAATATTTTATGGATAAAATAAAATCTTAAATTTCATGAAAGTCGTGTGCTTCAGATATATTAATCAAGACACATTAGGTGACATATTAGTCTTCATTCTTTGGTTCAGATGAAGAATCGCTCACTTATTTCACTATTTTAAATGATGCTACCTTTTTAAAATTGAAATTTTGGGCAGATTGCAATTTGAAAGATAATATTGAATGCTTTCCTAATTTGCATAATATTTTAGTACATGGTTACGCTAATCCTGATAAAAAATGTAAAAATTAGCTTGTTCCAACATTTATCATATCTGCAAAAAAATGTCTTGTTTATTTCCCTGTTCAAAAAAAAAAAAATTATCTTGAACCCAAAATCCGTCTTTAGACTGTGACACCTCCGAACTCCCAATAAAAGAAAGAGAACAACAAATTGATATATCGACCGGCATTCAATCAAAACTAAATTTTAGTCAAGTTGATATTGTGCATTTTTGGATTGACATTAGAGAAGAATATTCTGAAAGTGCTAAAAGAGCTGTGAAACATTTAATGTCATATGTTTCAACCTATGTACATGAAAAATCATTCTCTTTGTACACTGCGACAAAAACAAAACACAGATACAGATTGGATGCTGAAGATGAATTAGGTTGCAGATTTCAACACTTATTCCAGTGGTAAGAATACTTTGCAAAAAAAGACAATCTCTGTCAAATCATTTTAAAACTTTCTTTTTATTAATTTGTTTTGGTTTAAAATATTGTTGCTTTAGTTTATTATTCACAAAATATATTTTAGAAAGAAAAAAAGTACGCAATAGCTACCTTAGCATTCATTATCTTATTAAGATATTTCTATTGTGATAAAATAGAAATGCAGTAATAATTTTATTAATTTGAGTTGGGTAAAGATTTGATATCCTATTTTTCCTTCTCTTTGATCAAGTGGTTCCATCAGGAAAATAGTAAGCTCAAAGGGTTCCCCAAGGTTTAAAAAGTTGAATATCTCTGATGTAAAGGATGGGGACACGGTAGCCTAGTGGTCAAGGTCGTGGACGGCGGTTTTCGTTCAGTTGCGAGTTCGATCCTTGGCCGCCAAAGACCTGTCGTGTAGCCGGGGCTAATGCACGTTAAATCTGTTCAGGACCCAAAGTCCTCCCGTTGGCGTGGTGTGGATGTTAGGAGAGGGGGAGCAGCTCAGGTGTCGTCCTCGTTACTTGACCGTGGTTCAAAATTAAGAGATCCGTCGCCAATAGCCATCGTGTTGCTTCTAGTGCGACGTTACTATTAACTAAACTGATGTAAACGATTAATTATGAAAATTTTTCATTTAAATTTCATGTAGTTATGTGTCTGTACTCTGAGTAAATTAAAGACAATATTTATATAATATTTTCCATTAACACTCACATTGTTTTACAATCTTTTGAATCAAATTTTTCTGTTGAAATATTTAAAATACATACTAGTTTTGTTTGCATGAATAAAAATATTTAAAATTTGTTTTTCTCCTATATTTTGCTTTCTTCTCAAAAATATCTTTTTTTTTTCCCTGCACTGTCATTAATTCATATAAATAAACTTTTTAATGGGTTTTTAGAACAAATTTTTAAAGTATGGTTCTTAATAAAGGAAAATTAACTCATAAAAATGTTAAGGTATTCTTTTAAATTATTAAGTTATCAACTTTACCATTACATCCACTGAAAATAATTTTCAGGATATCTATATATCAGAGCCACATTATTTAATATTACTTACAATATAACAACTGTGACACATTTTATATTATGTATATTCATAATTTGTAAAAGAACTCTCACAGAAAATTGTAAGTAGCTTTAACACTTTGAAAATAAATTTTTTATTATCTCTTGCTTTTCAGTTTTTATTACAACGTTTTTCTGAATTTCACTTGGTGTGTGTGTGTGAGTGTGTGTGTCATCAAATTTTCGATCGTTAATTTAACCAACTTCCCATCAAGCTAGAGCTTTGAAATTTTGGGAATCGTTTGTACTCGCCTAACAATGCAATATTTAGACGTTTGCGACAAGTTTTAACTAATATTTCAATAATTTTAATAAGTCAAAATATTCTTTCCTCTAGACGCTTTTAGGATTGAGGGGAAAAAAATTCCCCCCCCCTGGGAACACCCGGCACTCCCCACACCACATGATGCCTCGTAAAACTATTGTACTCACAAAGGGGAGATACTATCTCCAAGATAGTAAGGGTTGCTGACTTTTAGTCAATAATCATGAGCAAGAAAGAAAGTTTCCAATATTTGGCACCATGTCTTATCACAATAATTTTTTCTGAATTCTGGTTCCCATTTTTTTTTAATAGAATGGCTTACAAACTTTCAAATGCATGTTTTGATTTTATGAGTATTATGAATTTTTTAATACGCTCAAAAATGTCTCTTTTTTAAGTAAATTTTAAAGTTAAAAATAGCCAACAGTTTTAACTAATATTTCAATAATTTTCTTTAATAAACTTTGCCACCATATAAAAACGTTGGTTTTTATATCGAATTATTTTATTGTCTTATCTTTGGTCAAAAAAGTATAAGCACTCATAAACCTGAAAATTTAACATATAAAATATGATGAGATTGAATCTGTAGCATTAAACATTACTTATGTATAATTATTTTTTACTTATTTTATTATTTTCAGTTTAAATTTAAAAAGTACAAGAAGTAAAGGCATATTGTCTTATTGAAAAGCGAGATTTTTTTTAATTAACTTTGAAATCTAGGGGGAAATGAACTTTATTCCAGAATCTCACAAACTGAAAATTCAGTTTTAAAATAGGTAGTGTTTTTTATAGTTGTCAAAACAAAAATTGGATAGCCTTAATAATTTTCATAATTCTCATCATAGGAAAAGAAAATTAATATCACTATTAATAACTCAAATGATACTTAACTATGTTTATGAGTTAATTCATGTACCTTCTGTATATTCTAGTATTCTGCGCACTTTTGATACAAAGATAAAATCGAAATTTATAAGTGTGGATTATGCACTGGATATGTAATTGATAAGATTTAAAAATAAGAAAAAGAGATGAGCATTAAAAGTAAATTTGAACTTATATCTACGTTCTATTTATTTAAATGAAATGACGTACCATATGAACCTGCAAATTTTCATTATCAGATAACATCAAAAGTTCATCATATTCGTTTTCCCTTAAATTTTCCGACTCATCAAATTCTATTTGATCTTAACCATTACTATTATTTTGATCAATAAATAAATAATCATCTTCCTTTCCGACTAGACTGTTAGATATACTACATTTTTTAATGAGTTTTGTCAGATTTAATTTCATGTTAATGCTTTTATTATCCATTCACATACTATTTGTTCACATGAAGCATTTGGCCTCCTTTTTTAATAATTTATTTAAATCTTCTAGCATGTCTTGGTTACAGTCTCATCAACTTTATATCACTTTTGGATGGAACATATCCCAAACTAAAAAGATTTTCTGAATTCTGTAAGGCACCAGGACAATTTTGCTAAATATTTCTTATCCACAATTTTACACTGTTTTCATCCATCCATCTTTTAAAAATGATCATGGATTTTAATTTTGTACCATCCACTAATCAAGAAAGCACATCCTTGCTACCGCACAATTTGTGTTTTCTTTCACAAATTAAATGACTACATTTGAAACTAGCACTATCTCATTTGGTAGGACATATATTTACTTCTAAAAGGAACACTAGATCAACTGCTTATCAATTAAAGTAAATTAAATGTATTAAAACCTTCAATGTTTACTTCAAACGATTGAAGAAAGAGTAAACATCAAACTCCTAATTCTGTGAAATCATTTGGGTCCGAAGTATTTATTACCCCGAATTTGTTTCCCTCTCTTGTAAAAAATATAGAATAACATTCTTGTGCACATTTTGCATTGAATGAAACCCATCCTCTTTGCAAAATTATTTACTCCCTCAAGCATTGTATATCACCCACACATATACTGTTCTTCTTATGCCTTGTCAATTCAGTATACCATCGTTCGAAAGCCTGGCAAAATGCTATGAATGAATAACTTCAAAAATTATGAGAATCGATCATGTACATCTGTTTCTTTGTAGAGAAAATTGTGTGCATTATATGCCAGGATATACAATATTTAACTTCTATAAAATTCTGTTTCAAGTGTGATATAAATTTTCTACACAACACTTTTTAAAAATATTTTTACCAATAAAGTAATTATTTTCCAATTCTGAAAATATTATAAAAATATGAATTAATAAATAGGGGTTGAAAAATAGTATTGTAACATACCAAAACTTTTAGATATTTGGATTCTTTAAATCATAAAACCCCGTTTGTATGGAATTACTTTCAATAGTTCGATAAAAAGTGGCTACAGTGGTGTAGCAGTTTGCATGTCTGACTGTAAGCACTGCCAACTCAGGTTCAATTCCTGGTAGCTTAAGTTTGGGTAGATAGTCATGGGTCAACTCAACCCTTCATCCCTCTAGGGCCGATAAATGAGTACCATGTTTACTGGGGGATCCAACATCAAGCTAGCCACTCAACCTGGACACTATCTAGTAATTAGCACTCCAGGCCCAAAAACTAAAGAAATGATGACACTTCTTAAGTTCATGCCAACTTTAACTAAATTCAAGAAGCATCTAAAAAAGAAATTAAGATAAAAGTTGAATACCATATTTTATCCAATTGTCTTCAATGATTTAGGAAATATTCAAAAAAGAAGTTGCAACTGTGCTGATACTCAATATTAAGGAACTCTATACTAATTTATAATTTTTAGTTATATTGGTCAGCTTATCATGAGGATCTTTGAAAATGGAGAAATGTTATACATAATGTTTTATTTTTGACTAACATTTGTTAAAATAAATAATCTTTGACTTCAATAAACATAAAATAAATACCTTTAGAAAAACTTCATTGGAAAAACAAACAAACTATAAACTATTTTTCAGCTGGCCAGTTCATCTATTTCAATAGAAAATTACATCTTAGTAGGTATTCATATGAAATATGACACACAATTTCCAGCCTGAGATTGACGATACAGTTTAATTTGTTCATCAAATATTAAATTAGATTTTTAGTAAAATTTTAAAGATAACAGAGAAGTGGATAAGTGATGCTTCTACTCTGGATCAATTTGATTGTTTTACTTATTAAAATACAAAACAGTCATCATAAAAGTTAAACAATCGGATTTAGTACTGCTAATCAATAAAAGATTGAAAAATAGTAATCATTTACAAAGACACATCTTTAATTTCTCCTATTTTTCAAAAGGTGCAAGCAAATGAAAATTATTTGATAAGCCTAAAGTCACAACAATACAGAACTTACAGGGATCTCCAAGTAAAATAATTGCAGTCACTCTCCAGTAGTGTAGCATTTTTTCCCCAAGCATGGGTTTGAAACTTATAGTTTAATATAAAAACTACCGGTGTGGGGGCCCCCCCCCATCTCATAATTTCCTCAAAGCTCAAATTTTTAGGAAAAAAATAAGTAAATACAAATAAAATTATTTACTCATATTACTACATCTATTCTATTTAACAACACATTTTTATTTCATATTGGCATCATCTTGTGAAGATTAATTCTTAAAAGAAATTTTTACATTTGAAATAATTTAATTTACAACTGGAATATTTTTTCACAGCAAAATATATGTACCCAATACAAAAAATGGAATTATTTTAAATTGATTTTTTAAAAAAGTTAAAAAATCAATTCTGTTTTAAAATCATGATGAAGAGCATGTTATTTTATGAATATTAATCTCTTCAAATAAACTGATTTTATAATAATTCATAGTTTTTTAAAATTCAAATGACAATGATAAAACTTATTTAGATTGCATTATGTGTGTGAGGTTAAAATGGTCTGAAATTAATACTTCTATGAAAACCTGTGTAACCATACACATCTTACTTTAATAAATTATTCAAATATTTATTTCCTGTTCAGATATTCAGGGCTTGATAACCACCTTTTAACAGGGATTTCTCAAAAACATATCAACCATTTGTTAAAATCCTTTCTGTTTTATTTGGAATTTTAACATTTATCAATTTGATCTGAACAACATTTAGCCATATCAACTAACATAGAATGTTTATCAAATTGCTTATCTTCAAAGTAATCTAGTATATGGCCCACTAATAGTTTATCTAGAATGCCTAAGGAAACTGATCATCAAACTGAAATAAAATTTGAACATTGACACCTATTTAAAGCATTCTCTACTTAATTTGGCTACATAATTTGAAATGAGAAAATTAACATATTTTGCAATTAATAATAACATAATTTTGTTGCATTTGAGTTATTAAACGTGGTGTCAGTGGTTTTGCCCAGAGAATTGTAAAAATTACTAAGCGTCCTTATTTTTTATAAATGTTTATGTATATTTGAAATTGAAATGTTCTACAGCCTTCATTTTCAGAACAATCCATGCAAGTGTAAATATATATGCATTGATTTCAGTTTTATATTTAAATGGAAAGCTAGGTATCTTTTCAAAATCTGCTCCATTTTTTTTCTTATACTTTCAATGAGCTTAATATATATATACTAATATGTGCATAAGAATATTTCCAAGTGTTTCTGATTTAACAAATTTTTATTAACAGCTATTAGCAAAAAGGAGTCACCAAGAACTTGCAAGGTCTTTATTCATATTTGCTATGGCAAACGAAGAAACATTTAAGAAGTGGATTGAAGAAATCAAAAGAAACTGTAACATTTTAACAGATAATGATACAAGCTTATGTTGATATTAGATTTTGAAAGATATCAACTTAGAAATCCCCATCAAAGATTATTAAATATTGGTATCTTAATCATTTTATCAGATATTTTTTATCCTTACTAGATAAGTTGAAAAGTTTCCTTTCATTTTTGTATGTTCCCTTTTAAATGTAATTTTAATACATCTATTTTCTGAAAAATTGTAAATCATTTTTTAAATAAAATTTATTACTTTTTTATATTAATGAATGGTTAACTCTTTACTCTAAAAGTTTTACTTGTCACTTAATTTTTTTAAAAAATTTAATAGACGTAGCAATCCCAAAATAAAAATCCTTGATATTGACCTTTAAATATTAAGTTTCAAAATTTTAACTGCATTATTCTAAATTTTATATGAGTATGTACTCATACCCATATTAAAATTCCTCTAATTTTAAACTAATGCAGTTATTTCTCATCTTAAAGAACCAAAATATGTGAAATAATGCAAGGTGTTAAGCTTTCAGAAATCGCACTATATATTAGATTATTTTTATTTGAGCATTTTTTCAAATAGAAAATGCGATTTGTTCATTGTATCTTTCACCATTAAGACCTGAAGTTAAGTTTTAAATCTAAATTCTGCAACAAAATATTTTTGATCCCCAACAGCATTTGTAAAAACTTTTCACGCATGTATTTTAATTGATTCATTACTTTTAAAACATTTGTCTATTTAGTTAAAAATTACTTTATTTTTTTTTAAATTAATTTTTTAAAAAAATTCAGACATTTAAAAAATTTTGTGTTTCAATAATTTCCTGATTGTAATATAAAAGACTAAAGAAATAAAATGAAGCAACAAAGGAGAAAGAAAACAAACAAAAGAAATCGATTGTTTGTATACTTACGATATAAACTTTAAACTAATTTCTGCTTTAAACAGATGCACTTTTGAACTGTTAATGGCCATTTCAGCTTTTTGTTTTGTTTAAGCTTATTTTGTATTTCAAATTATTTCATACATAATTTCAGTTAATGATTTTAGTGATGAGTAAATTCTAATGTTAAAAAAATTAAATCTAAAAATAGTATCATTTGAAAGGAAATTTACAATATCCATGACAACATTGAACAAACGGCTCTTTTAAATATTTTTTTAAAATGTGGTACCTAAAGATAGTGCATCTGACACCACAGTTTATAGACAAGGCGAGATTCTCATATCAAATAATGTCACAACGTAACCCAAAAAGTTAGCTGAAGGGAAAAAAAGCATGAGCATTAAGTTTTATTTTCTCTATCACTTTTCAGACAAATCGCGATATTTGAAACTTTTACAAATGAAAATTATGTATCTTTTCTTTTTCAAATTTAAGACATAATTTGCAGTTTTAGAAAACTAATTTTTAATCTTTCAAATGCTCCAAAGAAATCAGAATCTTTTCGTTAATTTTGTTTTCCAATTTAAAAGAAAAATGGTTGTTTTGTTATAATACGAGGGTAACCCCCTCCCTCCGTAAAAAGTTCAATTTTGTTATGGTAATACTGTTTTATATAAGATAGCTATTCTGTTAAAAATTTCTGATTTTAATTTCAACAATAAAAAAAAGCAAATGTAACTGAAGTCACCGGAAGTGTGAAGTTCTACCCTGATTAATTAAATTAAAATTTTATGGGATTTGTTTCCATACGCCAGTTACTGAATGAATCATTTAAAATAACAGTTGGAATAAAATTAATTCAGAGCATCATAGTGACTAAATTAAAATTTTACACTTCACAAAGTAGTAATTCGCTTTTTGTAGTATTTTTTTAAGATTAAAGAAAATTCAAGTAACTTTTAATTGATATACGCACAAATTTATCTTTGCAAATAAATTTTTATGAACACACACAAAATATTCCCAAAACGGAGATTTTATTAGTGGTTAACTTGTACGCTTCTGTGAATTATAAAGCTTTGTCCATTATTTACCATGTGTCACAATTTACAAGTTGCTGTAACTTCATTTTAGAAAGTAACTGTAAATATTCACCAAAAATAAGCATTCCTTGCCAAGAGTACATTCTACAGAAAAAAAATTATGTTGGTGCCATCTGTTGCAGTCCGAAGTAAGTCCATAATTAATAAAAATTTATTTGAAAACTAAAAAAATTGATTAATAACAATATAAAACTATATTCTGGCTATGCTATTCAATAGAGAGAAGTGTTTACTTCTAACTTATTCAATTCTTCTTGAATCAATAATTTTTTCTTGTAGAAAAATATGTTCTAACATTTCGTCTCATATTTTAACATTGAAAATTGAATATCCATCTTGCATAAAGGCAAAAAATTGCATATTTTTTTTTCAAAAAAAATATCAAAATTCTTTGAACACTTTTAATAAATAATTGCATGTGTTATATCCATAGAAATTTATGTTAATATTGAAGGGTTTCTTCTACCTTAACATATGTTCGAACTTTGGGCCCTATTCTTTAACATTAGACAGAAACAGCCTTAAGTTTGAAAGATTTTATTTTTATGTGAAGTTCTTAGATGTTTATAGATTTTAATTGTTAGAAAAACCAATTGCATATTCCTTTCAATTTTTAAGATTTTACTTCAAAGGAAACAATAATATTTTTATATCTGATTTAAATTTTCTAAACTCAACCAGAAAAGTCATTCTCTCCTTTTAATAGTGGGTGGAATATACTTGCCTTTTTGGAATAATAAATCCTTGTAAGATTAGATACACACACATAAAGACATAAAAAAAAATCCAAACCAATATTTTGCATTTGCTACTCAGAATCTGGATGCAAAATTAAAATCATTTTAATTGTCATAATGATATTCAAACCTTAAACTTGAATTTTATACTTTGTCATGTGACAAGAATGTTTGAAATATCTTAATCTAGTAACTTCAATATCACACCATGAAAAGACTTTGATCAATTCTTTTGCTACAATGTTAGCAACTCCAATAACTGTCTACAGTGGCTACTAAATCACTCATATAACAAGAGTTAATCCAACACAAAATAAAAATACATTTTAATGTACTTTTTGAACTTTATTAAAAAAAAGAAAACAAATATTTACACAAATTCCTCAGTCTCATTATTGGCTTTTTTACCTTCTGATCTGTAAGCACCAATAATTACAGTGTGGTCTCTTTCAAATGGTTCCAAAGTCACAGATTCTAACGGTTTTAGCTTGTCATTACGAAGCTTTTCAATTTCACTAGCCACAACAGCTTCTGTACTAGCAGTAGAATCAATGCAATTGGCTTTGATGGAAATGATATAATGACCGCCATCTTTTAGAAACTGATGAGCATTCAAAGCAAGAATTCTTGCCTGATCAGGCTGTGCAACATCAGAAAATACAACATCAACCATACCCACTATCATCCTGTATTTTTGAGGGAACCTGGCATCCTCAATAATGGGAACTATGTTCGGCCTCTTTTGAGCAACAGCCAGAAGATCTCGTCCTGATCGATGTGAAAATTCTACAGCATACACAATTCCATCAGGCCCGACAAGGTCAGACACATGGGAAACTGTAGTGCCTGATGCTGCTCCAAGATACAAAACACGAGAACCTCTCTTCATATGTATATCTTCAACACCTCCCATTACAGCAGCAGCCAATTTGGAACGAAAAGGATTCCAAGCTCTATATTCTTTCTTTACGTTATCTTCCTCAACCGTGATTCGTTTCTCATTATATACTGTATCGCCAGGAATCAAATTCAGAGTGAGTAAAGAATCTTGGTTACCACGTGCAATGAAGATACCTTCATGCCTGTGGGGTTCAACAATTGTTTTCCTACCTCCAAAGCCACCTCTACCTCCTCCTCTGCCACGTCCAAAGCCACCTCTACCTCCTCCTCCACGTCCACCTCTGAATCCTCCTCTATCTCCTCCACGTCCACCCCTGAATCCTCCTCTATCTCCTCCACGTCCACCTCTGAATCCTCCTCCGCGTCCAAAGCTTGATCTATCTCCTCCTCCACGTCCAAAGCTTGATCTATCTCCTCCTCCACGTCCAAAGCTTGATCTATCTCCCCCTCCACGTCCAAAGCTTGATCTATCTCCTCCACGTCCTCTACCTGCAAGAACAAATATTAAATTAATTACATATAAAACTACATTTTAAAGACCATTTAATATTAACAATACATTATGCTATCTATAAGAAACATTCACATAAGTTAAATAACACATTTTTCAGTTTTTATATTAGGCACTTTGATATTAGACAAGATACAGGTATGTTTTTAAAGTAGGGTTACCTGAATAAAAATTTATGATTTCACAACTTTTTGGATTTTATGGTAGGGGTTGTAATTACACCAACAAATTTTTTTTGCCACCAAGCAGTAAGTTGAAAGAAAAATCACATAAATCTAATATGTCAACTGGTGAAATAATGGTCAGTTGAGAAAACTCTCTACAGGAGCAAAAGTTTCATAAAGACAGGGGAAAAAAACACCTATTGTATAATTCAATGAAAGTTACATAACATTCAATATTACTTAAAATTAATGAACTTAAATTAAAAACCAAGAAATAAAAAATTCCAGAGTTGCCATGTATAATGGTCCTGCTGAAACAGAACTACTGTTGCTACATTTAGTGATTTATCCCATTAAAATCCCGTCATCAAGGTGGTGGGGCTAAATTGCATTCCAATTGCATATTTGTAACTTAATGCTTCATCAACAGGCCACCACGAATTTCCGTACCTAATGTTAATCCTATAGAGCTACCTACTTTAAGTCTCATTTATAGAATAATTATTTTAACTGCATGGAATTAAAAAAAGGAAGGAAGGAAGGCTTCTGCAGAAATTTTTTTTTTTGCCTGATTTTTTAAGTATTTTAAAATTTTTATTAAAATTCTGAAAAATCAAATCCAACGCACTAAATTGATCACAAAAATACTTTGAATAATTGGACAAAAAAAGTAATCCGAAAGAATCCTTCATTTTTTTGGGGTGGATCTGAGCATAGCGTACTTCTTGGTGATGGAATTTTTTTTGATTAGCAATAAATCGCCAAGTTGGTAACCCAACCAAAAGTCTAAAAATTGTTATACTTCTGGTAACCCTACTATGTGAACGATTCCATTTTTCGTCTTGGTTGACAAATCATATTTACAAAAAACGCATTTTAATAAGCTTGGTTAATTTTTTAATAAATTTCATGTATGTATATAAAAAATCAGATTGAGCAAAGTGTTGTAATGACCAACACTCGCAAACCATTTGATTGCTGATGTCATATTACCCTTTTCACGTTTGACTGGACCCTTCACCAACATTTTTTTTTATGAAAAACGTGGTCGATAGTCAAATGTTCATTACAAAATCTCGCTTTCTGGGCAGAATTTCCTTTTGTTGAAATAGAATAAACTGAAGCCAGATTCTGCCATGTATGAGCTTGAGAATGCAATAAACGAGGGAATTGCAATATAACTAGTTTTTGATATTTTTGCGTAGTATTAATATTCGTAAAAAATGTACTCACAGTTAAAATTATTAAAAAGCATCTTTGCTTCAAGGTCAACTAATAATTCAATGTCTTCATCTTGAAATGACTGTCAATATTTTTAACTTGAACAGAAAGTGGCACGATAGCCCATTCTTGGATATCTATATTTTTCCAATTCTACATTGGTTACATCCAATTGTAAATTTCAAGAATTCTTTAGTAGATTTTTTATTCCTTTTTGGATTTCTTTTACTGGCTTATTTCCACAATTTCACCTGCATGGATTGATTTGAACACCCTGTCATAATTCTGTGTATTTTCTCCCGATTCCATTTACTTACAACGGCCGCAAGTATGAGTTTGAAAGAGATGAGTGAAAGTACGTTAACCCGTTCACTCCCATTGTATCACCGCTCACATTTGTTCTCCTGTGCCATCATATCACATTAGATATGCTTCGAGAATGCCTGCTGCAGACTAAAGCATCAATAGGGATACACTTGACGAGAACATTTTGATTTTTTAAATGTTACTATATGGCGTTACAATACTGCGAAATCTATATAGATAGGTTATTTGGAGCGTTGACCTTGGTGATAAGCTTCTAGAAGTTCGAATGAGAATTTATGAATTTTTATGGGGGGTAGGGCTTTTAGTAACAGATACTCTAAGCTGCTTATTTGTAGCGGCAGTCAAAGTATTTATCTGATACTGAGATTTTGAATTATTGAATGAATCTGACAGTGATGTTAGCGAAAATAATCCAAATCTGTACATAGCCATTAAGTTGGAAATAATATTACCAAGGCTTAAACAAGAAAAAGATTTAAAGAGAAGAAGTAATGACATTCGTACTTTCTTCGTAACACAATCAAGGATTTTTCGGAGCTAACTGATGAACGTTTAAAACATTTTTTAAAAGAAAATATATCTTTTTAAAAAAATTATTTGATACAACATTGTTTGTATTTAAAAATTAGCAATACTGTAATAGTAAAACCTTAATCAAATCATCCTACTCAACTTTAAGGATAGAGCTTGCTTTCTTCTCATACTATAATTAAATTGTAGATTTGAAAGATCAAAATTTTTAACATATACAATCGTATAAGTTAAGACAATATTTTTACAACATACCTCCACGATCACCACCTCCTCTTCCTGGGAAACCCATTTATAAAACTTTAATAATCGAGATATAACAGTCCGTTAAAAAGTACTCACAATGTTGGGCACACGTGCTATTCGCTATCCATACAACTCTACCGTGCAATGAGTTACAAATACAGTTATGGAAGTGTTCACAGATTTTCAAAAAGCACTTAAAAAAACCGTTGAGAAAGTGGACAAGCAGCTAGATTTTGCTCGTCCACAAAACATATGTGGAAATCTTTACTAATCGTATTTGAAAATTTTTACACTTAAGCTTATCATTCCCTTCAAATTTACGCGTCAAAATTGTAAGAAAAAATGCACCACCTTTATTTGTTTCATTTTGATCTAACAATAAATTTAAGTGCAAACACAAATTCTTAATATTCTGTCTCAGCCACATTTTACAGTCTTACATTGAAATATATGTAAAATGTCGTAAAAGGTGTTTCGCATGAAGACCAAGTAATTAGTGAGGACATATGTTGGGGGTCTTTACTTAATGAGGTTGAAAAGTCTTTTCATAACCTGCCAAATTACCAAACTGAGAAAGAAACGTTGAAATGTCGTCCAAATGAGTCTACGTCATACATGATGACGCATGAAAAAAATATCATATGAATGCTTATATTAATCCGCTACATATAAAAGTTCTAAGTACACTTTTTACTGTAATAATAACTGTATTTTAAGAAATGCCTTCTGTACAACGGTTTCAAACCTTTGATTCAGCACTTAGAAGCTCAAACAAGGGTTGTCTAGGGCTACACATGAGTTAATGATTGGTATTAGCATTATGTGCGCGAAAGAATGGAACTCCAACTCCAACAAAACTTGCAGCCTCCCTTAATGGACCCACCGAAAGGTTGGTGTCTACTTTTACCGTACTTAGAAGGCTTCATAAAGGTAATCTTTGAGCGATACGACCAGACATTCGTATGCTCACCTCACATCACAGGAGGAAGCGTTTGATATGACCACATCAATATGTCCACGGCAGATCAATGGAGGCCTCTTCTTTTCCTGGATGAGTTTAGGTTTAGTTTCAAAAGGGACTGTAGGCATTGTTTGATTTAAAGAGAATAAGAAATACGTGATCATCTATCAAAAGTCCATTAAAGATATTCATACACAGAAAGTAGTATCTGGGCTTGGTATAGTATCTTTTTGGGTGCCTCATAAGCATCCGTGTCTTTCCAAGTGGAACAGGGGATGCTCACGTCTATAGGAATGATATCTTGAATGTTCATGTGCCTCAACAACTAATACAAAAGATATTTATTTCCCCCTAAAGGAAGACAGTGCTAGTCTGCACAGGGCTTGCATCATGGAGACTTATTTTCAACACCAAACAATTCGGGAATAGAAAGACCAGCTTGATCATGGGACTTGAATCTCATCGATCATGATTAGAATACCTTGAGAAAACGTGTTGCTGCTCTCTATTCACTTCCTCAGATTCTTGCTACGCTTATAAGTGTTTTCAAGAGCAATGACTCTTACTTCTCAGTGAACTCGTAGATCATATAATTGACTGTATCACACATCGCTGTATGAGGAATATTGCTTGTAGAGAAGATAATACTCCATATTGAAGACACTTTTCATACACCAAATTGATACATTCAAATTGTTAGTTCAATGCAAGTGCTAATTTCTAAAATATCCTATATAGTCTGGTATTTTATTTTTATATTATTTTATACCTTACTATGTATTGTATACTGTGGTTCAGTTTCATTACATTCTAGATGTACCTTTTTGGGAAATCACTATTTTCATTATTTTTCTTAATTTATTCAAACCATTATATTTTAGCACTGTAATAAAGTAAAAATGTGCCTTATTTCCTTACGATAGTTTTAATTTTATTTCTAATGTTAAAACTAAAAATATCAGAAAAACTGTATTCTAGTTCTATTTAACTAAAATGCAATGAATTTTAAATCCGTAAAATGAAATATTTAAATTGAAACCAAATATATTAAAATAATAGGATACTTTTTTAAATTCATAAGTTAAATAACATTTACCGCGGGTTTCTGATACATAAGATAAACAGCAAATATTTTAAGGAGTAGAAACCTCGAATTTTTATTGTATTTTTATATTCAAACATTGAAATCATTTATGCATTTTATTTTCCTTTTTTTTAATGAAGAATTATGAATAAAGAAATTACAAATAACAATTTTTTATTTTTAAATATTATACTATTTATTTGAAGAAAAAAGAAATGCAATCAATCAAATAGAAACAACATATTGCATATAAGAATGGGGAACAAAATAAACACATTTACTTTTAAGGGAGCGGGAACACCATGTTTTCGTTTTTCATAAAAACTTGCCCATATTGTTCATCCCCACAAATGGTAAAAACAATTTCTCTACTTGTCAAACTGTTCATCTATTCCTTTAACCTCTCTCTCTCTATGTGTGTGTTTATTAATTCGTTCTTTTCATCACTTAATATATTCATCTGCTTTTTTCATATAGTAATAAGTTCGTCTGTTCCTTAGGTATTCAGTTTTCTCCTTCATTCTGACACTAATGTAACACATGGATCAATAAGTCCCGAGACTGTGCGGTTTTTTTTGCGATTTCCTCCTTCAAACGCACCAGCAAGTCAATATAATAATCACTGTTGATCGATTTACCTTTTTCGAGGTAGTCAATGAAAATCACGCCATGCGTATCCCAAAAAACTGACGCCATGACTTTGCCAGCTGACTGCTGCGTTTTCGGACGCTTCGGACGGCTTTCGCCAGCTGTGCGCCACTGCCGCTTCGACTCTGGAGTGTAGTGATGTATCCATGTTTCGTCCATGGTCACGCAACGACGCAAGAAATCTTTTTTGTTGCGAGTAAATAGCGATAAACAGCTTTCTGAATCATCGACTCGTTGCTGTTTTTGTTCCATCGAAAGCAATCGCGGCACCCACTTGGGAAAAACCTTTTTCATGCTCAATTTTTGATGAAGGATAGTAAATACACTTCCATATGATATCTGTGTCATCTCAGCAATCTCACGGAGCTTCACTTTACGATCTTTCATTATAATTTTTGTCACTTCACTCACATTTTCCGGTGTAACGGCTTCCACAGGTCTACCCGAGCGTTCCGCGTCATTTGTGTCGGTACGACCACGTTTAAACTCGGCAAACCACCGACAAATCGTTGCTTTTGATGGACAAGAGTCCGGGTAACATTTTTCAATCCATTGTTTCGCTTGCACGGTGTTTTTACCCATTAAAAAACAATGTTTTATCAGAACACGAAACTCGGTTTTTTCCATTTTTTAAACAAACTACAAAACGACTTTACTCCAACCTCGATAACTCAGCTGTTTCTGGTCCGATCGACTTAAAATTTTGACACGTTTCAAGCAAAGGTTCGTACTCTAGAAAGACCTGGTTACTGGTTTACTACGAGCGCCATCTCTGGATTAGTCTCAGAACTTATTGATCCATGTGTTATTCCTATGTTTTTTGTATGAGTAAAAAATGTAAAAAGTTTATGCTTTTATCTCAGAAAATGAAGTAATTGTATACCACACACATTAACTCTGTACAACTTTTAATTTTTGATTTTTTAGCTCAAATTTTAATACTTAGTATTAAGTTCAAATAAGTACACATAAAACTGAAAAAAAAATTATTAAAAATTAAGATCAAGCAAAATTATTTTCTGCGTGACAAGTTTGAATACAGCTAACTGTTCTGACATCTTTAAATGCATTCACGCGAAAAAAAAATACTGATCAATACTATTATAAAAAAAATTTCGAGTAATTGTAAAATTCTGAATATAATTTTTTTGATTTTTTTTACTGTCGAGAAAAACTGTTGAAATTTTTGCACATATAAATCACTTTAAATGTGTTATTCCTATGTACATTATATATACGAGGTGTGGATATTAAATAACAACACTGAGAGAGAGAGAGAGAGACGCTGCTATTGAAGTACTCATGCGCCAAACGCCAGCAACCAACGGCTGTTTAGCGTGAAGCCTTCTTTTTCTAATGCAATGCATCTCGTTTCTGGAAACAAATCCGTATAGCCGTAGCTTCGTTCGCATTAGAGTTTTTTTTTTTTTTTTGTTTCTCCGGGGAAATGATATGTGTAACAATAGAGCAACGAATCATTGTAAAATTTCACATAAAATATGGAAAAACCGTATAATTTATTAAAAGAAGTGTATGACAATGAATGTTCATCACGGGCTTGTATTTTCGAGTGGGTTTAAGCGTTTTCAAGATAGTCGAGAAGACGTTGAAAATGATTCAGACTTGGGTTACCTTTCTACGTCAAAAACGGATGATAATATCGAAAAATATCGGTAATGTGGTTCGATCTAAACATTGGTTAAGTATTCAGCGGATTGCTGAGATTGTAGGAATTTACAAGCAATCCGTACGGCAAATTTTACATAACAATTTTAACATGCAAAAAGTGTGTGTATCAAAATGGTGTCTAAAATTCGCATCAGGAAACTCGCAAAAATATTTGTACTAATACCATTGAAAATTACTCAAATTTATTGGAAAGGACAATAACTTGTGACGAATCGTAGTTTCTTACTTATGATCCGGAAACGAAGTGCCAATCCCATCACTGGGAGAGCCTATTTTCACCGAGAGCCAAAAAAGCTCGAATGGGAAAATCAAAGTTCAAAGCAATGATGAATCTTTCCTTTCTTAGATATTCATGGGATTTTATACCTTCACTGGGTTTCTGAACGTCAAACTGTTAATCCACATTACTATCTTCACGTTCTTTCCGAACTCCGTGAAAGAATAAGGGAAAAAAGACCTGAATTGTGAAAGGATAGTCATTCCGCATTGTCTGTCAAAAGGTTTGTAGCCATGTACAGCATCCCAGTGGTAGACCATCCACCTTATTCGCCGGATTCTGTGTCATACGCATTCTATCTGTTTCCTAAGGAGAAATCTATATTAAAAAGAACAAGATTTGAGTCCGTTGAAGTTGTGAAAGAGAAACCTGTGAAACGTCCTGAAGGAGCTGACAGAAAAAGAATTTCTAGCGCTGTTTCGAAAAATGTAAGATTCGCATAGAGTGTAGTAATGGTAGAAGGGTGCATATTGAAGGTGATAAGTAAATAAATGTGAGATAAAAGTAAAATGTTTTACAGACCCGATATTTAATAACCACACCTTGTACTTCTACAAAAAAATTTAATTATATTCACTAATTTGATTCCAATTATTGAATTACTGAAATATGAATTTCAAAGGATAAATTATAGGTTTGTTCTTTTAAAAAAAAGAACAGAAAACGAGAAAAAAGGTTTATCTAAGTTAATAGTTTTCCCATTCTTAACTGCATAAACATTCTTCTAATTTCGATGGAAATCAAATTAAAATGGATAGACATGCATCCTTATTTTTTAATTTTATGTGAATGTGAGGACTAAACAACAAAGAGTAAAAGTGCCAATATTTCAAAGATTTTAAAAATTTAATTATTATTTGATTTAGGAAATACCATCCTCTAACTTCTGTCAATTATAAACATTTTTCAAAATGTGGGAATTGTCCCCATGCACTACTGCAGTGTCACCTGCAAAGAAAGATTAGCATGTAAAATCTCGAAGTGGAAGCACGCAGAAATGCGTTTCTAGTTTTTTTTAAAAAAATTCAGCATTTAAGGCTCCCGTCTACCCGCCATTTTGATTTCGTGGATATAATGTTAATCCTATGGAATTTTGACTTTAATTATCACCTCTTTATTATTTGAGCTATTTGAATGCAATAAAGTGCATCTGAAAGAGCAAAAAATAATGAATGCTTCTGTGGAATTACTTTTTTCCTCCGATGCTTAAAAATATTTGAAAATATTCTTTAAAGACCGGAAAACTCAAAAACGAACCATTAAAATAAGAATAAAAATATTTTTAAAAATCTTAGGGAAAAAGTAATTCCACAGAAGCATTGATTATTTTTTGCTCTTTCAAATGCACTTTATTGCATTCAAATAGTTCAAATAATAAAGATGTGAGAATTAAAGTCAAAATTCCATAGGATTAACATTACGTCCACGAAATCAAAATGGCGGGTAGACGGGAGCCTTAATAAACTATTGTTCCTCTTAAAATGAACTTAGTACATTAAAACATACGAAGGCTAACCTCCTTGTGGGAGCTCGGCAAATGAGCCCGAATTCAAAGCTGAATTAAAATTTAAAAAGCGAACTGAAACCACTACGAGAATAGACTAACGGATTTGCTGACGTTGAAAAATCATGGATGCTCGATTCCTTAACTTTGTACAGACGGCACTTATAATCGAGAACATAGAAGTACAAACGGTACTTGTGATCGAGAATTTACGAATATTTCTAAGTACAGATGATAGTTAAATTACTAGCAAACTACAAAAATTGATATTTGAAATTGTGCCTTTGTTTTGTTGTGATTGTTTCAGTTTTTCGAAAAATTGATACCAAAAGGAATAATAACAGACGGCTATAAAACGCCTTTTTTTAGTTATGACTGTTCGAACGTCTTGGAGCACGCTAAAAAGAGGGGTAAGTACCCTCCTTCATTTACTTTTCAATCGATATACGAAAATAAGATTTATTCAGTGACTGTGTTACCCGAACAATATAATGTTGACCATCCTTAGTGATATTCCTGTTGTTTCAAGCTTTCTTAACCCGTTCACTCCCAGTGTATCATATTTGATACTCTCGCGTTTTCTCTTCTGTGCCCAGTGTATCACATTAGATACGCTCCGTGAGAGTCTTCTACGGCACAACGTATCAATAGAGATACGCTTAATGAGAACGTTTTATTTGATTTTTTTACTGTTACTATATGGCGTTACAATACCGCGAAATCTATATAGATAGGTTATCTGGAGTGTTGACCGTGGTGATATGGTGTTAGATTTCATTTCTGGCTATCAGGAGGGGGGGAGTAATTGTTAAAAGCAAGTGCTGCAGCGCGGCACTTTAAATGTAATGACATGATTTAAAGGGTGTACTTCATTCGGTTTGCTTTTTTTTTCTTTCTTGCTTTCTTCTTAGAAGTTCAAATGAGAGTTTATGGATGTTTATGGGGGTTAGGGCCTTTAGTGGCAGATGCTCCCAGCTGTTCGTTTCATTCGGTCGGTTTTTATTTGTAGCGACAATCATGATGGAAAAGAAAGTATATATCTGAATCTTATATTGGCGAATTAATGAATGAATCTGACAGTAATGTTAGCGAAAATAATACAAATCTGTACATAGCCATTAAATGAAAAAAGGACGTAAAAGAAATGCCCTTTGCCTCAAATTCTTGTGTGAAGCGTCAAAAGTTGACAAAATATATGTGTAAGACATGTGATGTTGGACTATGCGTTGAAGAAATTTTTTTTTATAAAAATACCAAACAGCAAAATAAGATTCATTTTTTATATCTTAATATTCCATGTAATGGAACATCATTACACCATGAAATTTATGTAACAAATGTAAGTATATTTTGTATTTTCTTAAACGATATGATTTGTTATGTAATTTTATGAATAAAATATACAATATTGGATAATTTTTTTTTCTTTCGTATATATTATGTTTAATGCATTTTAAATAATATAAGTAAAAATCAAAATATTCTAATGAATAGCCAATTTTAGAGGAATTTTTTTTCACGAATTAGGCTTAATATCTAAAATCGTCTGGGCACAGAGTGACACTACGCAGGGAGTTAGAGTCTACTTGTTAAGCAAACATTTCAAAATAATTACTTATGGCCTCCTTTCGCTATAACATTAAAGAAGAGAGATTTGTGCACTCGGAATAGTGTGATGGGCATTACAACTACAAGATTTTCATAATGAAATAGAATATCGATAAAGCTCAAAATTAATTACGTATATGCGTTAAGTATCTACCCAGTTCTGATTATACAAGATAGCATCGTTGCAAAAAACGAAACAATCCAAGAACAAGACTCTGAAATTCAAACTATTACATTGAATTTCTGTTAATTAAATCTTACTATAAATATCTTCAAAGAATAAAATATACTATAGTCTACAAGTAAACTGACGGAGAAGAACAACTAGTTGTTCTTAAAAATATGCAGAATAACATTATAATACTCACGAAAGTGAACACTGTGCTTCTAAACTAACAGAAGAAGCACTAAAGCATCAATTCTATATACCTTAAGTTAAAAGGAAAAAATAACTGCAGTACTGAAAAAATTCGAGACTTTCCCAATCACCACAGGATCACTTAGAGCAAATGGTCAAGTAGAGAGATTAAATTTTACAGTACTATATTTTCATACTCTATATTAAATGGTATCATAATTATACCATTACTCCTATAGAGCACACAGGAGTTAGTGAGCAACAGATGGCAGCACTGAAAATTTCGATTCAGACTGATATGTGACGATTCGCTTTGTTTCAGTGAAAAATAGAAGTCATAATTCGAGTTCCAGTGTGGTAAAAATCAGAATTATTCTACAAAGAAAAGAAATTTAAAACAGGAATAGAAATTTATCAACGCGGTGCATGTCCACTAAAAAAAAGCGCAAGGGTAAAAAAGGCTATCAGAAAACCAAAACTATTGCAAAAAAAAAAAAAAAAAAAAAAAAATCGAAGAACTGGCTGGAGACATCTAAGACAGAACTGGCTGGAGACAGCAGATTATGGACTTGTCGTCTTTGATAGACATGAGAGATGTTAACAATCATGGATATAAAAAGTTAGTGTGAGATAAAAATAGATGATAAGCTACCGGCAAAAGAGGGGAGAGAATTGGAACTCATTGCCTCTTGCAGTAGATTTTATCAAAGGGTCTAAGTAAACTGATATATAAATCATTGACAATTGGTATTACAAAAGGTAAAATACAGCAAAGAGATACCCTCTTTGTAAGAACAGAGTCCTCAGCGTTTGGACGCCGACATCCAGTAAATAATTCAGAGTAAGGAGGGATGGCTTTTTGTTTGTTTGACACGTTTGTTCATTACATGCGGGAGAGTGTGTTCTGAATAGGTTCATTTACTGTGGTCGTCTAGTTTTTGAATTTTTACCGAGACTATACAGCGAAGAGAATTTTAGGTTTATCTAGAGTGCATTTAATTCATGTTTTCCTTTAATTCTCGTGACAGTTTCCTATTTCGTATAATAATGTGTATAATTATTTCAGAAAAATTTTAATTTTATTTTAAGTAGCTTTATAATCTAGTTTTAAATAATTTTTTAAATATTTATATTCTAAAATATATCTTTAAAAGAATGCCTATACGGAGCTTTCGATTGAGAAAGAACTTGCTTTGTTTGAAGAGCTCCTTTCTGATGGATCGGAGTTATCATCAGAAATAAGTGGGGAAGAAAATTTCACTTCAGTATGTGCAGCAAAAAGTATGTCTTATTTTTAATAAATTTGTATATGTATTTCAACTAATATTGTCTTTATTAAGTTTATAATATAGTTTTAGCATTAAACTATGAACATTATGTATGTATAAAAAAGCTATACTTAAATTAATTGACATATTTTCACTCAAATTATCACTCTTAGAAATAAAAAATACATTATAAAGTTCTAATTTTTTCAAAAGTGTTTTGTTATCCTAACATTTGCCAAATTAACTAAAATAATATAATTTTTTTTATGAAAGTATTTATTATTTCTTCGAAAGAATACGAAACAGCGAGTGTACAAATAAGATATCCTAGAGGGGAGGTGGTATATTATGTATACCGGGTCTTAAAAATCGGGAAATAAATAACAATTAATTTTACCGCTTGATATTGTGTCCTTTTAACATTATTAATGCATCAGATGAATTTTTGCAAAAATTTAATCTTTTTTATATACCGCCCCTCAAAGGGATATATATATATATATATTATACATGCATATATAAAGTAAGTCTAAATTAAAAACTGTTAATGATACTTTTTCATTACATGAATTGATTAACATTTGTGATATTCTGAATATTGCAAATGACACTGTGCTGCTAATCGTAGTACAGTGCCATTCCCACCCAACTAAAAGAAATTCAGCACTCAAATTCCACTCCAAAATCTCTCAAGAAGTCTTAAAACCTCTACTTTCATTATCATCTCCAGCGACCAATAGTAATAAAGCTTCATCTTAGCATCCTTCTACCAAACAATTACACAATCCACTAAGATTTGGACTAAAGGGAAGCTGTGTACCACAGGCCATCATAAAAATTCTACGCCTTGTTTACGTTCCTTTTTTGACTGTCAACTTTGTTTTTAAACGAGAAAGCATGCTTTGAGAGTAAAATACCATCCATTCGATTTTCGACCCTTAAAAAGTACAGAACTCTCTCGATAATCCAGGTGATATCGGACAAGAACGCCGCCAGATTATTGAAAAAGCTGGATTACTTCTAGAAAATCACCAATAATAACGCATTTGAACAATAAAAGCTTTGTATTATTTGTATAAAATTTAATATAGTGCATGCAAGAAAAATGTCAAACATAATTATAACTAAAACTACATAAAACATACTACAAGGTTATTCAAAATGATTCATCCAATTTCTTAGTTCCATATTTTCAAAATAAACGACACAGATTGAAAAGTAATATATGAATACAAACGAAAATTGTGGAAGTTTTAAACCGTGAAAAAGAGATGGTCTTCATATTTTCTTCTTGAAGCTATTTCAAGGCTTTAATGGAGTTTCCTTGCAGTTAAATTGGTCTCAGTGGACCAAATGACTTGATGTTACATGGCTGACCACCTAAGTCACCTGATTTGGCCCATGCGATTTCTTTCTTTAAGGTTTTGTAAAAGATAAAGTTCATGCACCACCATTGCCCACAAATTTATGTAAACTTTAACAAGAGATTTCTGCTGCTTTGAATTCAATTACCACTGATACTTTTCAATATATTTGACGGGAATTTACAAATCAAATCGACATTATATGTAACTAAAGGCAGTTGTATCAAATACTTGTAAAAAAGTCTTGTATATTTTCCCTTTGCATTAAGTATTACTTATCATTCTATGTTGTTTATTTATGAAAAAATGGAATTTTGAAATCGGATGAATCATTTTGAATAACACTATATTGTGTTGAAGGCCTACGTTATTCCTATGGAGTAAAAGGAATAAAATAACGTCTGTAAGACTTGTCTGCCAGTTAAAAAAATTCTGGATTGCTGGAAGGATCAGAAAGTTGCCGAAATTACTAAATTATCGAATTATATGGGGAGTACTATTGTTTGAAAGAAATAGCGCAATAGACTTGTGTAGAAAAGAATGCAGTCATGAATTTTTGAGCACATATTATGTACAGGGTGTGTCCTAAAAGTAAATCGAATAAGTCCAAGAAAAAAGATTTATTGTCGACAAAGGTAAAAACAACTAAAATTCTTCAAAGTATCTTCCTACTGCGTCGGTACACCTGCGCCAGCGTTTTTCCCAGGCGCTGAACGCACCTTGGAAGGCGTCGACCGGGGTGACACTAAGCATTTTGTATTTTTAATTCCGAGTCGTACGAGAACCTATGTTTTGTCACCCGTAATCACAATATCCAAAAAATGCGGATCACTTTCCCACTGCTCCAAGAGGTATTGCGAGATTGTAACACGAGAAGCCTTCTGTTCATCGGAAAACACTTTCAAGACGAACTTCGCGCAGATCTTCTACATGCCCAAATCTACGGCAACAATGCGATTCACAGTACTTTTAGGGATATTATACTCATCTTCCAGGATTCTAACACTCAGGTGTTTATCAGAGTTCAACATGTCCCTCACTTTCTTTACATTTTGTTCGGAATGTGAAGTTGACGGGCAACCCGAATGGTCTTCGGCCTCTCTGCCCTCCAGGAACATCTTGTGCCAACGGTAAACCATATTTTAGGACATGATATTATCATAAACTTCCCTCAGCATGGCAAACGTCTCAGCTCCTGTTTTTTTGTGCTCCAAGTAAAATTTTATCACGTAACGCTGGTCCCTGAAACGCAGCATCTTGAAATTCCAACGAATCACTAAAATAAGGGTTTGAACTAGCAGCGACACGCACTGTAGAACTGCCTGCCGGCAACTAACATCTTTGGCTACCCGAATTCCCCTCCCCCACCTTTTCCGTCATTGCGTGTCTATTGCCAGGTGCTTGCTTCGGCGGCGCGAGGTCATAGAAATTACTTTTGAGACACATCCTGTATAAGACCTTACTAATATTCCTTCATAGACTATTGTATTTTTTTGAATGTCTGTTCCTGATTATTTACTGACTTCATGAAATAGTTAATGGATCCTTCTGTGTGTTATCTATTTAGTAAATATGAGTATATATACAGAAGGATAATGTTTATTCTGTGTGAGTATCCTATATATCTATACTGAGATAAAAAGATGATTTGGCATGTGTGTGCATGGACAATGTAGCACATAAAAATAAAAGAAGGAGTATAGGAGGTACAAAATTTAGTTTACTTGTGATGTTGGGCTGTTCACGATTTTCTCTTCACTGACCTTGGGGACTTTAATTGAGATTGATTGCATAAAATAATAATTTCTTCCCGACCCAAATGAAACGTGGTTAGGTTAACTAGATGCAGGTCGAAATAAAGTGAAGGGATTCAAATATGTTATATAATAAGGGGAAATTGAATCCGATTGTTACTATCCGGAGAAAGTGACTACTATTGACTTGCGGTGATCATAAAAGACTGGAAGTAATATTTATCAATGACTATCAGGTGATTTGAACAAAGGCCTCGGTAAGATAACTTAATTACATTTATAATTTGAACTGTAAACTAAGAATGAAAACCAGAGAGAACTTTTTGAATAATAGGCATTGATACTAAATAACTTCGCTGATTCAGTCTTGAGTCTTCTTAGATTGTTTTCTTGTCTCTTAAAGTTTTCATATATAAATTGAATTATGGCTCAAGAGTCAACTAATAGCATACAAACGTTGCATACTGAAACTATGGATGATTATGATGTGCCACATACAACTAGTTTTTTCTAAATTTGCATTAAAGTTTTTAGAATTGAATGTTAAAATTATCACTGAGACAGATTTTGTCTTCGCTATGCGTGATTCTGGCACATATTACGTCACATGACATCACGGTCTTTTGTTGTTTTTGATCAAATGTAGTCACATAGTTTTTGGAAGATCTTTATACATACTTCTTTGTTTCTTCTTTGTTGTAAAATGTAGTCTTTTGGAGATTGTTGTTTTTATACACATATTTGTTCTTTATTGCTGAATTATGATTCTAATACGAAAAAATCATTTAATAATATTCAGGGAACAATTGAGCTTCTCACTAATAAATAATATTTTCAACGAAATGCTCCTGATCTTTACTACAGCGCTCGTCTGTTATTATAATAATCCTTCTATTGAAAACCTTTCTAGTTATACCTCAAATTCCAAAAATAAACACTCTCGTAGTACTCTTTAAGGGGACATAGTACCTTGCACCAGACTTCGAAAATCAAAATTTATGAATCGTGGCAAAAAGCACTCGTATGTTTGAAGCATCAATGTAAAAAATCCCCTTACTGATAAGTTGAAAGGCAAATTTACGATCTACTATAAAAAACCATTTAAGGGAATAAGAGCACCATCGTTGACATGCGTAAAACTATATGAGCTATTTATTGTTATGACCGTTTTTCACAGATGATGCACTGATGATTACTTCTGCCTAGTTGGTGATAACTTAAAAGTTTATACTGCGTAGCTCACATTTGCTACTTTTTCACTCTTCCGCAGCAAGTCACATTTGATATGTTTATTTACATATTCACTTTTGATCTGTAGTTCTGAATTCTATCCGTGGCCACGGTAGCCTAGTGTTTATGACTCCTAGCCTAGTGGTTATGGCTTCGGATTCATGACTGGCGGTTTTCGTTCAGTCGCGGGTTCGATCCTTGGCTGCTAAAGACCCGCCATGTAGCCGGGGCTGATGCACGTTAAATCTGTCAGGGTCCAAAGTCCTCCCGTTGGAGTGGTGTGGATGTTAGGAGAGGGGGGTGCCAACTCAGGTGTCTTCCTCGTCACTTGACCGTGGGTCAAAATTACGAGGTTCGTCACCAATAGCCCTCGTGTTGCTTCTAGTGCGACGTTAATAAAACTAAACTAATCTGAGTTCTATCCCAAGCACCAAATTTCGACCACTTTGCATTTATCTTTTCACTAATTTCGGATCAATGTAAATTTTTCTTTCAGCTTCATTTTTAAAATTATTATTTTTTAAGAATTATTTTGTAATTTTTTTCTACTTTCTTAATTAGAGTAGTGTTGAAGCGAGGTTTTTTGAATGCGTCTTAGCTCTCGAACGATACATCGCAAGTTTATGACTATTGCGCCGTCTGAGAAACCATATTCTTTAAAAATAGGATTGAATTTACTAAGTGTATGAATTAATTAGTTGATTTTTAGCGAATTTGGAAAATAGCGTGGAAAAGTGTCAATTTCTGATTTTTGAAAATACACTGGTGATTCAAAATTAAGAGAATTTGTATATTCTGTAGAATTTCATGAAAAGAATTGAACGAAATGTCTTCTTCGAAAAATCTTGAACGTCGAATATTGTAAGCATATATGTATATGGGGATGGAACTGGTTGAAAAACAGGATTTATAAGCGAGCGTGCCAAAATCCGTATTTTGTACGCTAGCGCATTTCGCCGAATCTCTTGGTGTTTTTTTGCAGCAATCGCTTAAATTAAAATTCAAACAGTAAAAAGGAGTAAAGACCAACGTTTAGATGATGGAATGAGGTGTTGAATTGTGGGTTGGCATGAAGTAAGCCTGTCTCAAATCCAGATTTGCAGAGGATTCGATTTAACGCTAATCTTCGTGTCCAACTTATGGAAACAGTTTAAGGATACCAGATCTGTCAAAAAAGCCTGGGTAAGGTCGTCCAAGAGCCTTGACGGCCAGAGAAAATCACCAGTTGTCCATAACAGCGAGACGTAAAAGGATGCTACAGATTCTTAGGTCTTTCTTGAGTTGTATGCAGCCACAATAACCCGAGATTCAAGGGTAACTGTTTCCAGAAGACTTCATGAGAGAGGGTTGTTTGTGAGCAGCCCTGGTTTTTTGCGTCCCGCTCAGTTCTATGCAGAGATCATACAGATTGGAGCTTGAATCAATGGGTGATCGTTCTCTTCACTGATGAGTCCCGGTTCGGAGATATGGAGAGAACCAGGGACCCACTACCTGCCATCCAATGTCCAAGAAATCGACCATTATGGCAGCGGAGGCTTAATGGTCAAGGCAGGCATTATTTTGGATGGTCGCACATACCTCCATGTCTTTGAAAGATGCACTGCGACTCTTGAGAGGTATAGGGAAGAGGTCTTGGAGCCCTATGATAGCCTTTTCTGGGGTCTAATTGGTCCTGATTTCCTTTTAACAGATGACAAGGTGAGGTCACATAGTGCTCAGCTGGTCAACGAATTTCTGGAAAGTTAGGATATTCCTGGAAGTATATATTGGCCGGCCAGATCTCTAGACCACAATCCTATAAAGCATGCCTGGAACTCTCTGGAAAGGGCAATTGCAATTCTCAAACCTCTTCCGAGAACCATCCAAGACCTGAACGAGATTTACCAATTGCCTCTGGAACTCATAAACTCCTTATTTACAGTATAAAATCACGTTGCGAGGCATATATGTTTGTAAGAGGGCACCATACCCCCTATTAACCCATTTTTTTGTTCCATTATGCAATTGCTATTTCATACCTTGTGACTCCAATGAGTGTTATGCACGATCATGTATGTGTATAATAACTGTTCAATGGTTGTGTTTTTTGTATTACAACAACCCTATGTACACACCGAATTTCATTAAATCTGCCCATATTTTCTAGAGATAATCTACTAAATCGGAAATTTCTCTTAATTTTGAATACCCGTGTTCATAAATCTTTTCATCCATGATTCTATCGACCCAAACAAATTGTATTTAAGGTAGTATGAACGATATATAGAATAAACATTTTGTCCTCATTTTAAAAACGAGAGGGGGGGGGGGGGATTTTAAATAGTTGTGATTTAATAAAAAAATTTCATTCCACAACAGTTAACGAGTTTGCATATTTATTATTATTTTTTCTTTCCCCTTTCCTTCGCATCCGCTAAAGTTTCCGCTACACTGTGTATGAACTCTGGTGAATAATACGCCACATGACGTCATGGTTTATGTTTCTGACATTTACTATCCCCATAACTTGTTTTTGTAATCGTTTATATAGAGGATGATTATAATTAAAGTTAAAGTTTCAAAATGCTTTAAAAAAATGAACGACTGATCAGAATGACGTCAAATTTGATATATGTGTGTGTGTATGTGTTTATGCATGATTTTCCAGCTAATTATCAATTTATTTATTACATTTTCAATGATATTGTTAAACTAGTTCCTCATTTACTCGATAGATGGCACCCCGAATCAGTGTCATGTGTTAGCTCACGCTGCTCTCCTGTTCTTTCCTCTCTTCGCCATGATCGATTCAACTGTTACGAACGCCAGCGCTATTCATGAATAAAAGTAGTGATCCAATTTCAAACCTCATCACAGAATTGGTAAATAAATCGAAGTCATCATAGAATCCAGTAATAACCAGCCCGTTGCGTACGAGTAAACCAGTGGAGATTCTATGGACCTTTACAGATCCCACCTACAAATTTTGGGGATCTTATCCAGGTTGTACAATCCTCCTTCTACTTATATAACAATAGTTTTTTTAATTGGTCAAATTTAAATTAAAGTTTTTAATGCAATTTTTATAAACATTTCTATTTCTGTTTAGTTATAACACAGATTGGTAGATGACGTTCTATTATTTAATTTTCCTTCATTTTCTTAAAGTTCGTATTTAGCTATTTCTTAGGATTTCTTTTAATAAAATTTTGATCTAGTAAGTTTTTATTCCTTTATTAACAATATTTTTTTTTGTTTCTAAAAGCAATTTTTTCATATTCAGTATTCTTAGTAAGTTAACTGGGAGCCTTCGAAAGATAACTGGTTGATTCTAGAATTTAATGGTTATGCGGTCTACCCCCTAATCGCTCGGAATTCAAAATTAAGCATTAAAAACAAGTTGCTTATTTATGCTCTGATTTTCAGACCTATTCTCACCTACAGTTGTGCCGTTTGGGGTTTTGCTGCAAACACACACCTTAATAAACTTGAAAAAGCACAAAATAACATTATTAGACAAATTGTAAATGCTAGATGGTTCATGAGAAATACAGACATGTATAACTCAATTAACTTCCCAACAGTTAAAAAGTTCATACAAAAAACATCCTTTAACTTCTTTAATAATCTCATGAACATAAATAACAACACACTTACGAACATCTCAAACTATGACCCTGACCCAGCTATTAGAAAACCCAAAAATGTTTTACTCGATTCTTATTAAATTCACTTTAATTTCCCAAAATCTTTTAAAATAAAAATATTCCCATTCTGAATCACCCACCTCACACCGCCCCACACCAAGCCGACCAATCACAACTCTCATACAAACCAGGATATCTTCTCACTCTGAAAACACACACTAACATATAAGCAGCAACCCCATTGGTAAACTGCTTTCACCCCCTCACCTTCACCTACCCTTTCTCCGAAAAAAAAAAAAAAGGTTAAATCAAATACTTTAAAAACTCTCTTTCACTTAATTTTTTCATCCTTTTAAATTTAAAATCACTCTGATAAATTAATTTTACACTATAAAGCCATCCAAAATATCTTTTATGCAATTCTGGGCTGGAAAAAGCCAAAGTCAAGCATCCCAAACTGCTTTGATATGGAGATTTAGAGTCGTTGGCTCAGGAGCTCCAGTAAAGTCTGTCAACCTATAATTTAATGGTAGTATTTTGGCAACAAGGATTGAGGGGGGAAATGCTTATCATTGTCAGGTTCTTTTCTGCTTTTTCAAGACTTTGTATCATTTAAAATAAAATATTCATTGGTTTTCAACATATAAATGAATCGTATTTCTAAGTTTAAATTATTTTTCAAAGTTAATTTCCAAATGAGTGTTCAGTTTGTGAGTGTTTTGTACACTATGTTTGTAATTTTCATACACGTGGTATGTAGTATACTCGTATGCAAAAGTATTGTTCTTTTGGTTTATTTTTTGTGTTTCCGATAGCATTTTTGTTTTATTGTGGTTTTAGCTTTAAATCTTAAGAATTTAATTGGGCTTGTATCGTTTTTATTTTTCTTAATTCATTTTTAATGTTGTTTGAGTTTGATCTTAGATTTTTATTCAATTGTATTTTTTTTAGTATTATGACCATTTTTAAGTAATGTATTTTGTTGATTGGGGTAGTTTGACCAATGATTCTAGAATAACCCAATCTAAAGTCTGTCACAACTTTAAATATATTATTTTACAACTCTTTTCTTCAAAAATTTGGTTTTAAAATTTTTTCAAATACTACATATTTTTCATTTTTGTCTATTTTATTTTTCATTTAATTCACTTTCTTTTGAATTTATAATTTTTCTTTCATTGTTAAATTTGGGCGCAGCTTTAGTATCGCCTACCTAAATTTTTCATCAAAACTTTCACTAGTTTTGACGATAAATGATAGAATGTGGCAACCCATACCATAATACATTGAATGGCATTCGACCAATCGCTGAATGCTATTTTCGGTCAGTGTTATTGGACATTATTATCGTTTGGTCATTTTCACCCTGATTAAACTGAAGACGTGTGACTTGAGCCACTTTGAAGTAAGTTTTTTCCCCCCACGTGGTAATGGCTAAGCCTTCGGTAAGTACTACGGTTTCTAAATATCTGGGAATCTTAAAGAAAAATTTAAGGTGGGAGTTTTCTAATAAGCGAAAAAGCTTAGGAAAGGAGGGAATAACTAATACATATTTTATGTACGAATTGACTAAAAATTATGAAATTTTTAGGGGATTCTTGATAGACTGTGGCTTCCTTCGGGATCAGGTTTCTTGTAATAAGTGTTTAGTTCCATGCGGGTTAGTTAACAGCAAAAAATCATCTAACGGGAGTATCTAGAGGTGTAACAAGTGTAGGGCGGAGAAATCCATTAGGGTTAGATCTTGGTTCTCGTGTAGTAAATTAAATTTAAGGGAATTTTTTTTTTAAAACCTGGTACTTAATTAAGAGTATGGCGTCATGCGACATAGACGATTTTGTGTTTTCTTCAGCGACTCTAGCGGACTAGCATCAATTCGTTCATGAACAAGTGTTAGATCATGTCGAATTGACGTCAAACAAAATTAGTGGGATAGATAAAGTTGTAGAAGTCGACGAATCTAAATTTGGCAAAAGGACGGAGGAGAGAGGGCATTATGTTGAATGGGTTTTTGGAGGTGTAGAGCACGATTCGGGAAAGGTGTTTTTGGTTGCGATACATGATCGCACTCAAGACACATTAATTGGGTTAATCAAAGAATGGATAGAACCAGGGACTAAGATAATTTCTGATGTTGGAAAGGATATAATCACGATGTTTTGAGCGATGAAGGGTTTAATCATCTAACAGTAAACCATTCCATAAATTTTGTTGACCCAGATACGGGCGCTCACACTAATACGATAGAAAGCACGTGGAGGCACTTAAAATCACGGTTTCCTAAATATAATAGGCAAAATGACGCGTTTTTTTTATTTAGCAATGTATATTTTCGAAAAAAGTTGTTATACCAGGAACATTGATTTGTGCAAGGTATTTTTTGAAATAATTAGGGATGTAGATTGGGAAAATTTTAGATATAAAGTTTAGAGGGTTTTCGTTGTTTAGGGATTGCTGACATTTTCTTTCTTTTGTATTTGTCTATTAAAGTTTATGAATGGTTAAAAATTTTTTAACTAGGCAAAAACCTACTGACCTTCAACATAATGCCACCTATTTTATTTCCTTTCTTATGCTTGATAAAAAAAATTAAAACTTAGACAAAAATTGCAAGAAAATTAAAACTAAGCAAAAATTTAAAAAAATTCAAACTAGGCAAAAAATATATATAAAAAAATAAAGCCAGGCAAATTTTTTAAAAAGATCAAAACTAAGCAAAATATTTTTAAAAAATAAATAAATTTTTTTTAGAAAAAAAAGCAACAAAAAGTTAAGAAAAAAAGTTTTAAAATGTAGCTTTACTCTTAAGGGTACTTGGACATGCGAGGAATTCTTAAATATCATAATTTAGGTTCCATTTCTAAGAAAACTTGGCTATTACAAAATATGGCTCCAAAATTTGTACGCTTTAATTCTTTTTTTATACAAAGTACTTATGCACAGAGTGAACCTAAAATATTTTTTCTGTAAGTAATAGCTAAATCTTAAGAAATCCTTTTTTTTTTTTTTGTATGAAAAAAAATTCACTAATTTTATAAATGAAGTATTATTTTTAGAAGTGAGATATTTAAATTCAAATATGTTTGAAAAATTATATCCATAGGACTCAAAAGGAAAGAAATATTTAGACAAAAAAATTACTTTTAAAGTTCAATAAAATGATTGAAATATCGTTATTAGGCACATGTGCAAATATTTTTAAACAAATGTTACAAAAAAAGGAAGATTCTGAAATTTGGCATTTTATAATCTCCCTCATGTCCTGGTACCTTAAAAATGTCTACAAATTTGTAAAATTGTAACATAGTGTATACTTAATCAACCATTATAAGAGTTTTTTACGTAAACACTTTTATTACATACCATGGAGTGACACTCGAAACAGGGTCCTAGCACCTCATTCTGGAAACTGTGCATTAAATATATTATTATACAGGCTAATGGTTTCACAATTTTACATTTCTAATTAAAGTGTGGATGAGTCTTCTTAAAATTGCGAATAATTCTTAGATTTTTTTTTCTTCCATTATCCATGATTTCGGGGAGGGGGGGGGAGATGGCCACCAATCTGGAGTTTAATCTGAAATTTTGATGGTAACCTCTTTTTAAAACACGGTTCTTGGAGCGGTTTGACGGGAAAAAAAATGGCGTCCAATTTGGCAAGTGGGCGATACTTAAGCTGTTCTTAAATTTGATTCATGTATTATCAATTACTTTTCAGTTTACAGTTTTTATCTACCTATTTTTGGTTTGGTTTATGGCTTATTTCTTAATGGTTCAGTTGTGATTTTGACATTTTTTATAGCGTTAACGTTTGAAAAAATTTTTTAGTTTGTGAGTCTGTTAGTTTATTAAAAAAATTTGTGTTATTCAATTTAATGTAAATTACACGCTCATATATATATATATATATATATATATATATATATATATATATATATATGAGCTGTCCTTTCAAACAGCATCAATATACTCTGCTGGCTATTGAAATTGCAACACCAGGAGGAACGATCTGATGAACGTCGAAATCATATGAAAGGAAGAAGAGGTTGGGATATGCAAATAATTATTAATGTAATGTATTTAGATGACACAGGAGGATGAAACGACATCTGAAGCCCTGCATAAAAGAAGAGTTGCGTAGTAGATTTCTCATTCGGAAACGCTTTGTAAGGTTGGAATTTGCTCATAATATCGTGTTATGCGTCGAATAATAAGAAGAAATGCTTACCAGCAAGTGTCAGAAATCGATAGGGGCAGGATCATTGCTTATCGAGAGTGTGAATTATCGTTCCGTGATATCGCACGTCGTACTGTTCGAAATCCAACCACTATCGTGGTTGTGACCATATTGTGAGACCCTGCATATTGTGTTGCCCTGCAAAACCGTACAACCACATCACGGACCATAAGTCAAAAAATGGGCATGTTTACAGCACGTACGGTGAGACGATGTTTGAGCAGCTTGAACTGTTAGCATGACGACCATTACTTCCTCTTACATTGACAATGCACCATAGAGAGAGACGGCGACTCTGAGGCACCGAACGATAAAACTGGATACAGGAGCGGCACAATGTCGTCTTTTCAGACGAGTCCCAGTTATGCGTGCAGTATTATGATGGCCGTATACGTGTCTGGAGACTCAGAGGAAAACGGTCGTCTCCTGCTTACATTAGATATCGGCATAGGGGGCCTGCACCTGGAGTGATGGCTTAGACACCTTTGGGTACACGACATGCAGATCTCTAGTTCGGATCGACGAAAATTTGAATGCACATCGGTACAATTCTGACATCTTGCATCCAGTGGTTGTGCCCTATTTTCAAAACCTGCTAAAAGCCATCTTCTAGCAAGATAATGCAAGACCAATCTTGAACGTCGTGTTCTAACCTTCCTCGATACGTAGTGTATTAGATTGTTGTCCTGGACTACACGGTCTTCACATCTGTCATCCCTTGAAAACATTTGGTCACGGGCTGCTGAGAGACTGGCCCACCACCCCATTACAGATAATACGGTTGATGAAGTGGGGTATATACTTGAAGCAGCATGGAATGAGTTGCCCGTTTCTGTCATCTGAGCCCAATTGGATTCCATGTGTAACCTGGTTTTAGCTGCCAAGGGGGGCAGCTGTTTCTACTAATTTTGCACCCCTGTAATTCCCCTAACAGCTTGCAAATTTAATCATTTTGTCTTCATTTCATACTGTTTACATGCAATAATCATTTTTTTTGTATTTTCTTTCTTTCATGGTGTTACAATTTTAATGGACAGCAGTGCATATAAGCCTTTTATATCAAAAATCTAGTAATCATTCTTAGATTTTCGCTTTGAAATACATGTAGATGATCAAAAATATTTTTTGGGAGAATTATGAGTGTGGAAGTTAAATTTACACGTGCTTCTATTCATTTCATATAAATACTTTTTTCATGTTATAATTAATAATAAAATGATCGAATTTTAGAAAGAGTTCATAAAATTTAAAAATATTAAAATAAATTAGATGGAAAATAAAAATACAATTAAATGGAAAACAATTTATCTTTGATTCCATTTGGGTGTAAAAATCAATTACGAGATGGATATGCATAGTTTCAAAAGAACTAAAGATTTGCCATTTGGAACATTGGGTCCATTTCGGAATCATTTAACCTATTTATCTACCGACGTAATTCAAAGACCTACTTGCCAGGTCTTCCATCTGCCTGCGGAAATAACTAGTTCTATCGGAGTTTTTACCTTCTTCACTCGTTCTCTGATTACAACTTAGATGATTTCATTCTTTCTGACTTTGAATACGACCTATTTGGAACCATTTTCCCTCAAGCCGTTCTTATTTTAGTGGATCTTGCTCAATCGTTCTAAGAGCATTTTCTCATCTCCTCGGTGAGCGTTATAAGAGACTCGCCCATGCACTCCTCGGTTAGGAACGGTAGACGCTCAATTGTTAGGAACTGTTTGAGGCGAGAGAGGTGTGTGTTGTTAATTCTGTTCGATTCGATAATTCGGCAGCAGGTGGACAAGTGGTGGCGGCAAACATTTGATTGCTTCCAGGGAGAAAGCGGGTTCTCGAGTAGGGTAAAAAGGGTCGGCAATACCTTCGGGCTTCTCATTTGGTGTATAGCCTTACGCAACATGTCGTGTTACATAAGGTTATTACACAACGGTGAAGGAAGAGAGGGAGAAAACCACTCTAAATATTTTGGAACAGAAATGCACAGGTATCTGAAGGATTTCTGACTCGGGTGTTCTCACTCTGTTAATTGAACTGGTTTTAAAGAATATGTCGTTCTTTCAATCCCCAACCCAACAGACTGGGCGATTCCCAATCCAAATCTCCCCTGCCACAAAGATGAACCAATTTCCGCCTAAGTGGTGACAACTAAATAAGGTTTATTATATCAGATCTCTGTATTCTGTTTTATGACATCTAAATTTTCCCCTCTATTGGATTAAACTTTTTAAAATATTGCTACAAGTATTATTTAATGTTTAATGCAAATATTTTTATGAGTCGATTTTCAGAATAGTTGTTTTTCTTTATTAAATATATTTTTGTGTTTCGCAATTAATATTTTTGTTTATCAGAATTATTAAGCTATTTTTACCAAAACCTTTTACCATAAAAATAATTTGATTTTTAGGTATTTATTAATTACTGCTTTCCCTTCATAGTTTGAAACTATGCTCAACAATCAAATAATTATCCAAGTGTCTTGCATAACTCCTCGAACAGGTGAATTAGGTGTCATGAAGAAAATAAGTAACAAACATTGTACATTGTGCATATACATAATTAAATAATTTTTAAAATTTAGTTTGGGCAAGCTTCTATTTGTGTATAAGTGGCAATGGGTTATAGTAAAATTAATTTTACGTAAAATCAGTAAAATTTTAAGAATGAACAGACGATATTAAAAAAGAATATTGTTTCCTAATTACTTTATTAGAATGATTAAATTATTTACTTGTATTTCTGTATTTGTGAGAAATTTTTTTTTCTTTATTTTATTTTTACGCGAAATGAGATTACGAAATCTGAGAATGGAAAAATTATTGTACGAAATATATTAAAAGGAGTGAGGGAGACTGTAATTTGAAAAAGTTGAATTTTTATGAGAAAATTTTCACATATACACGATCCAAAAGTCTATTAAATTTTTTTTGACAAGATAGATCTATGTTCTTTTTTTATTCATAGTACTTTTAGATCTTTACGGATAACTGAGTTCTGGATGAACAAAGAGTTAGTTACTATCCGAAGTAATTAGTTTTGTAAAATTTAATTTTCTTATGTGAGTTGTAACAGCGTGTTCCCACACGATTGAAGCATAAAGAATAATAGATTTTATAACTTGTTTGTAAGCAGGATTTTATTTGGAAAGGGAGGGAAGGAAATGGCAACCAATTAGTTGGGTGCAGTTATGCCTTTTCCACCAACAATTGTCTATGATATGTTTGATGTGTTTTTGATTTATGAGTTGAATCCAAGATTAACTCTGTGCGAATTAGTATTCCTATCCGCGACTTTTGTGCCATAATTCAGTCAAATACAACTAACTCTAAAAGTCAATAACCTACACAAGGATACGCCAGCCAAGTCTCACACAACAGTTTATTTATCAACTTTGTAATATAATGTTTGAAGAATACTTGCTCGCCAAGATAACATCCTAGATAGATTCACCCGTCCAACTAATACTGAATTAAGAGTGTCTTACCCAAGTCCTATCTGTTGAAATTGGCTTGATTCCTTGACTTTATTACGATCTCTTTCGCCCGTTACAACTCTTGATCTCGTGTACTACCTGTAAGGCATATACTCAACGCTAGTGACACTCGACCTCTATCGTCTCAATTTTACTTTGCTTACATACTTTCCTGTCTAAACCACCTCACTTTATTTCTACTTGCCTCTAATTTGCCTAATCACGTTTCATTTTGGTTGGGAAGAAATTGTTGTTTCCAGCAATCAATCTTCATTAAAGTCCCCAAGGTTAATGAAGAGAAAACCGCGAAAGCCCTAAGTCACAACTCTGAGTGTTTAACTTCAGAGTCCCAAGAGATCAAATTGTTAAAAAGTTTAAGCTGTTTGGTAGAAGGAGAGAAGGAGAAGAATAATGACGTTTTCCAAATATTATAAATTTAGTTTTTGTAATGTTAATTACCCAATTCACCAGAGGTTGAATCAATGTTTTAATTAGTTTAAACAATTTTGGAAATTATGTGTCTAGTTAACTTGGGTATAAGCTTTGGATACTCCTGCCACATCGTAAATGAAAAGCAGACACTGATTTTGGAACTGTGAGATAAATTGTATGTAAAAAAGATGGAGCTGAAGACAACTGCCTTGAGAAGATCTTCGAATAGTTGCAGTGCATGAATATTCATTATTAAGTTTTATCTCAGAAGTTCTATTTTTGTGGAAATTGTTAATGATGTGTATCAGGGATAGGGAGAAAAAATTTAAAACATATATGTGCTTATATATATATATATATATTGTAATTTTTTTTTGTTTCAACACCGCAGTAGTTAGAGAGTAAGGATGTAATGTTCTGTTATAATTGCTTGTATTATTGACATAACATGATTATTTATGGGAGACGAATATTTGTGACATTATTTTAATTTATCCAAAGATATTGATACAATAAGGAATTTCAGACTAAAATAAAGAAAATAATTATTAAAACGGATTTTAAAAATGTTTTCATTAGTACACTAAAAAGAAGAAATAAGATTTATCAAAAATATGTAGATTAAAGCAATAATCAGTACAATCCTGTTAGCCTGACATAAGTGATAAATCACCAATTATTGTTTTAATCGCCATAATTGATATTCCTGAAAAATTGAATAATTTCCCGTTGACATAGCAAACGGAATAGTAGTAACTCAACATATTTCGTCAAAGATTAAAAGTCGAAAGATTTATGTGCGTCTGTTCACTTATAAACCTTTTTTTAGCACTTCTTCATTTTTAACTTATATTTCTCTGATTTATTAAAAAATTAGTTTTAAGGAAAATGAACTTTTTTGTCTCTGAACATGAATTGCTTCATTTTGAATATTATTTATATTTTTGATGTATTGCGACGTCGTCATGACAAAAAAAAAAAAAAACCAATGTTTGCGAAATTAGCACCTGGATAACGAAAAAGTGCCTAATTTTTACAAAAGCACGCATTAGACGTAAACACAAATACTATATAAATATAAAAAGTTCTTTGCAAAGTTTTGCAAAGAACAGATTTAGCCAGCCAAGGTGCGGTTTTTTTTAATTATTATTATTAAATTACTCAAATATAACAACTAAAGCAAACGACGAAATATCGAGAAAGGGACAATAATAAGCTTTTCCGGTATTAAAATTAAAGTAAACGATAAATTATTAAATTGAATATATTTAAGCTAAATGTAACTGAAATTAAAGCAAACTATAAGTTATTAAATTAAGCTTAATGTAATTAAATTGAAGCAAACGATGAAAAAAGGAAAAGTGATCTGGCACGTTAAAAGTGATCCAACTAAAGCGATAGCCCCTTGGGTTGCTAATAAAGTGAAATGTTAATCAAACAAAGTGGCACCTGGATTGGCTTAGTTATTCGTGCGAATTCCTATAGTTCAGTTCTTTTTCGCTAACTTAAGGTCATTTTTTTTGGCCACTTGAGTCAAGTTTTTTCTTTAAAAATCGTTTAGTTCAAACGTTTTTCTTCCCAATTCCGTTTCTCTTTTCAATTTAAGTGAAACATAAGTAAATTATATATATTTTTAAGAAAAATGCCGTCTCTTGCAAAAGAGAAACAGAAGTTACAGAAAATTACAATTTTTAACTTGATTTCCACTTTTTCCTTTTTATTTTGATTAATAATTATTATTTTTATAATTTTTCTAGTGTTTTACCCACTTCTGTACAGTATAATTTAATGATTTCTTGCTGAGAATTGGCAACAAATAACTTCTTTATACATTCGAATGTATGTTTTGTCTATCTATTTATAATCTCTTTTTTATACAGATAATTTATGTTTTACAATGCAATTTTGCTTAAAAGTTGTTCAGAATATTATAAATATAGGTCATTGTAAAAATTGTCGCCCAAAGAAGCGTAGATTTGCAAGAAATCAGTACACAAAGAAACAGAAAATAAAAAAATGCTCAACCGGAAAATGAAGCTTCTTCTGCAAATAATTTTGAGTCTAAAACAGCAAGTGCTTCAAAACTTGATAGTCTGAATCTGAATTTTTCTGATAAAAATTATTCTGAATGCTCTAGTGAACTATTTGGTCATCGAATATATAATATCATTTACCTTGATTCTTATATTTAACTGAATAATTTCATAATCATTATAAAAAAGTGCATCTTGGGTTGCTATATCTGTTCTTTGCAAAACTTTGTATAGAACTTTTTAATTTTTTTTCTTGTAGAGAGTAGTTCAGGAACAACATTTTGTCGAACTGTAAAATTTGTAATTAGGTGCTACATAGCTATTCTTCAATTTAATGAAGGCACGAGTGGTTTGATAGAATCAATAACGTGCAGTTAAATGTCAGTTACATGCTCCGCGTTTTACAGCAGTATGAATCTTGAAGAATCACCGATGCGAAAAGATATTCAGGTACTTTTCTTGCCAAGCAGACTTAATTGGCGAAAACACACAGTATACACATATTCTGTTTGGCATCGGTTGTATAATTTTTGGCGGCTTTATCACTTGCGCCGACGAAATGAAAAATATCAAATTTTTTTCTTTCTTGGACTTCGGTTCATTTTGAAGATAATTGTTATATGTATATTGTGTGTAAAAGAAATTAAGGTAGTTCCATTAGAAATTTTTATACGGTGTTCGCCGTTTCAGTCAAAATGTACTGAAATTTCCTTGAAATCAATCAAATTTATTAAAAAAAACATATTTATATTAAAATTTTTATGTGTTTTCTTATTTTTAGCTTCTATTCCTCCTAACACACACACATACAAAAAAATGTTCAAAAAAGTTTTAAAAAAATAGATAAAAACCTGAATTGGCCCAGCATTTAGGATTAACATGGCAATCGGCATACACGAATCGGCAAACATACATGATAACCTCCCCCCCCTAAAGTAAGGCAGCTTAAAGCCTAGTTGTGCAAATCCCCTTGGCGAGATTTTTGAAATTGAAGCCAAGATGGTGCCAAAGCGGGTGTTTCAAACTCGGAGCGGTTGGAATGCAGTTTAGCGTAACCACCCGTTGGCGACAAAAATTGTTTACAATTGTTTGGCGATATTTTGCCAATTGTGGTTACCATGCTTTCTCTCCTCTGCGGTGGCTTTAGCCGTGGCAACCTTTCGAATAAGGCATATGATACATGATTTTTGATTTTCAGTAAGAAGCTTTTTTTTTTTATTTATACCTTTCTCTGATCATTTTTTTTTCACTTTTGTTGCAATCGCCGGGCCTACCTTTTCGAATTTGCCACACGAATACTGATGCCGGATCACCAGCTATTTTTTTTCGTTATACAATCCTCGGATCCTATTTTTTTCACTATTTATGCTTTCGCCGGGGCTACCTTTTTGAATTTACCACATTAATCGGAATTAGAGTCTTCCATCTTTTTTTTCCTCCCTTTTGTCTGGATTACTTTTTTACAAGATTCTTTACACCTGCGCAATCTCACAGTCAGCAGCTGTTGCAGATGTTTTTTTAAATCTTAACCAATCAGGGGTTAATCGTTTGGTCTTTTGCATTGTTTAGAGCCGACTTCTCACAGTTTCTAGAATTTTCTTTGTCCGTTATTACGGTGTACCAGTTGTGCAGTTCAGTTGTTTATTAATTTTGCTGTGTTTTAATGCTTTTGCGTTTTACGTTCTTAAACGTTTTTTTTATTCAAATTCTCCTGCTTGGTTGATATTGTGTTTCTGCGTTTTTTACCTTACCGTCAATCATTTACTCCACGTTTACTCTCCCAATCCCAGTTCCTTTGTCGAGGGAGAATTTCATTCTTACATGGATTAATACATGTGGAGACGGAGACAAAATCATTCTATTCAGGATGAAACCTACAAGGAGTTTTTGAAAACCGTTATTACTGTGTACCCGCCGGAAAATCGAGACGACCCTGAAAATTAGGTGAGTCAAAAAATTCCTACTTTTAAGCTTCGCGGACTTCAGGCTCCGCCATAAAAATCGCCAAATTTGGCGATTTTTTAAATCTCGCCAAGTGGTTACTCTAAACTGCATTTTCACCCTCGGAGCTTCTGAAAGAGAGAAAAAAAGATGGCGTCGTGCCTGGAAGACAAATGATGAAGTACCAAAATGATGCCAAGGCAGGTATATCAAATTGGAAACGAGAAAAGATGGCGTAGTGCCTGGAAGGCAAATTCTGAAATAAGCAGGCGTATTCAATGAAAAAAAAATGCAGAAATCGTCATGTCTAGAAGACCAAGCAACGCATTTGGAATTTCAGTTGTAATGAACAAAAGTAAAAATGCATTGCACAATGAAGAAGGAAACATCGAGAAAACGAATTGATAAAATTTACTGACTTTTTTCAGAAGATAAATCTGCTCCCATCAGCATGAAAACAGTAGTCGTTTCCCTAATATTCAACGAACTGCTTTAAAACCGCTGTTATTAGAATTTTTATTGCTTTCTAAACGGTGATTTTCTCCCTTTCTGGAAAATTATTCAAAACGATCTATTTTCAACGGACGAATGTCTGCAAACCACGTTCATCATACCAATCTTAATCGGTTTAAATAACAACTTTCAAATATTTAATCCTATCCAATCGCAGATTTTCTTCCCTTTCGGAAGAACGAAAATGTTACAAAACGATCCAATTTCCAGGCTTTCAACGGACGCTGTTCAGCCGATCAGGTCTTCTAAAAAAAGCAAATTTTATGGAAAACAATCATTTCCAAAACGAAGCCATCAAAACTTCTATTGCAGATTTTCTTTTACCATCCGCAAAAAAAAATTATTTTAAACGATTCTCTGAACGTTAACATTTTCAACGTACAACGGATTTTCAAAAATCGCGGAACCTCAGCGATCAGCAACGTTTGTAAACTATCCAGCGTAAAAAGGAGTAAATAAAGCATCGAATCCTATATTTATAGATTTTATAGGGTTTTAGAAACAAACCTGCATGGTAACCACATTGGCGATTTATCGCCAAAAAAAAAAAAAAAAAAAAAAAAAAATGCTCCAGCGTGCCAGGCCCTTTCCAACTTAGAACCAACAGAAAGACAATATGGCGCTGATCTTGGCGTATACTGCATTTGGTCCAACTGTATTTGTTAGGACATATATTGCATCTTAGCCTCAAATTGTTATAATTATACTTATTTTGGTTAAATATAATATAAAGATCATGAATGAAAATTTTTTTCGGAAACATACCTTTTCCTAATTGACATTGTTCTTCAGTTGGAATTTTCACCATGATAAGTACTTAGCACAACAATTGTTTCTAGATATTTGCGTGAATTATTTTCTTATTATCGATATGGTATCGACGGCAGATCTTAGAAATATTTGTGTCGGTTTTCTCTCAAAATTCTTTTATCCAATTATAGCAAAATTTCTAGTTTAAATTCGATGTCTTAAATCCTATGAATAACGAATAACGTCTCATAAAAAGAAAATTCTATATTTCACAGTTACGTTTAAAAACAAATTAAAATTTAAGCGTAAAAAATATTTTATTTTTAGCAATCCATCTAGTTATAGCACGAGATTTGATTGCACTTTTTTAAATTCATCCAGAGAATAATGGGAACTGATTCATATCAAAAACACCGCACCTCGTGTTGATTTTGTCATGTAACCTATAGGGTACTGCATAAGTCGGATTTTTGAGTCAAATTGAAATTGTGATGGGTTTGTCAGACAGAAAAGATACTTAAAATTTGTACGGTGGTGTGAATATTACACCTGAGTCGTAGCAGGCTTAAGCTTCTTTATTTTAAATATTGATCTTTCTTGGAACAAAATTGTAGCTATCGCGAGTAAATTATTCTGGAAAATTGTGGATGAAGAAAGAGAAATGCCTTCTCAGGTGGCTGACTGCCTTGTTATTTGCTCCATAATTAATATCAATTTTATGTTAGAAAATGCTTATATGAAAATTTTTATTACGTTTACGTTGTATGAAATGTGCTAGATTTTAGATGAACTAAGAGTGATCAGAAACAGCTTGTTAGCTATTGGAACACTTAGTGTAGATAATGTGTTTTAGACTATTTTTATGTATTAGAACAGGCCTGGCCACCCCTCGGGCCGCATGTGGCCCGCCAAGTGTCACCCTGTGGCCGTGGATCAGGGTCATCTGAATAAAGATTTAAACTTTTATTGTACATAAAAGTACTAAAGAACATTCCACCATAAGTCGTTCGTATCATACCCTACAACCGAGGGAATTTCTCCTTACCTGATTCAACTTTTATTTCAATTTTTCTTCAGTTTTCTTAAGAAATAATTACAACGTTCATTTTAAAGAGTGCACGGGCCATCTGGTGAGATTGGGTAACCAGCAAACTTACTGAAGAGCGAGGGTGTGGATTATTAGACGTAGGGAGGGAATACGACAAGCGGGACATGTGAAATAGCAGCAGCCAGTCTGTCTGCAGCACGCCTGATATATTTGACGCAGAAGAGAGCTCCAGACCAAGTGTTGTGCTGTGTCTTTTGATCACAAATAATTTATCACCAGGATTATGCTGTAACTGCAGAACAGTTTTTAAAATTGTATTTCATGTAAATATATTTCATTCAATAAAATGTTATTTTCCTTAATTTTTTGCAGAATGTTCTTGAATTTCTCTAAAAAGGTTCGGGATGATTAGTCACTGCCCACGACTCGAAAGGTGAAAGTTGTAGCAATTTTTAACGTCGTAATTTGAATGGGCAACGAATTTATCATTTGCGCGAGCGAGCGCGCACGCACGTATGCACGTACACACGGAAAGTCTTTTGGGATAGACAGGCTTGTATTAGAAACTTCACGTGTGAAACGATTAATCAATCAATCATTTTTCCAGCTTGTGTGAATCAGTCACAAATAAGTTGGTTCTAGGTTTCTGCGTCTACAGGGATTACCTAGGTCTATTATTGCTAATAGTTATTCGTCTTCTGCTGAGTGTTATAGATTTCCATTAGAGGGCACGCACATGCGCCAACACAGCTAGCGGCAAAAATGAAGCGAAAGAGGAAATGTAGACTATCATAATGTCTTTTTAAAAGATTGATACCTGTACAACTTAAGGAGGAAATTAGAAAACATTAATACAGCTAATTTTTTGTGTTCATAAGGAAATCGATTATAAATCTTTAGTCCCACTGGAGTAATCTCTCTCATTCTTGCTAAATTTATTTTTTTTTCTTTATGTTTTCTCAGAAATACTGATTATTTTGCTTTTTCTTGTAATTAGAATTATTAGTTTGGGTTTTGCCATACTATTTAAATTTCGTAACACGCTTACTTTAAATTCAATTGGATATTTTCCATTCAGATTAGAAGCTCTTCAACACTTATCCTTATCCTTACTCACTATAGTCTTTAACTTTAGAATAGGCGTGTCAAGGCGAATCCTTTTTGTTTCTCCTCCATCGGTTACCATGATAGCGACTAATGAACCATCGCCACTGCATTTATTTTCAACATTTCAGTTGAGGTCTGAATTCCCTTGCGTTTGGACGGGCTATATGTTAAATGTAAAGTCTATTTTAAATATCTCTAAAATAACGTGTTTCTTTTTTTTTTTTTTTTCAAAATGATAATTTTTAAAATAAAAGTGTATAATTTATTTAAACATATCCTTATAAAATATTAATATAATACCTATGCGTATACAAATTTATTTAATTTAAAAAATTCTAATGAGTTGTTTAGTTCCGTTACATAAGTTGTAAGAAAATTAAAGGTTTTTAATTATATGTTAACAATATTTATAAAGTGTTATACAGATTTTAAACAAATATTTTAATGATGCGAATAAAAAAAAAAAAAAAAACGCCCAGCGATGATTGTGAAACTCAAAGTTTCATTTTTATTAGAGGTGTACTGTATTGAAGACTATTAATAAAATTGACTTGTTTTCAGGACATCACATTTATTTGCGCACATCTTTTCAAGCATAAATTCAAGACACAATTTTACACAATCACCATTTATCAACGTTCGTCTTTTCCTCTCGGAACCAAACTCAATACTAAATTTCATATCCGTTGCCAGTAAATTATCTAAAATCAAAACTATGATCTGGTGTTGCCAAAAAAAATATCTTAATAAAGAATATTGAAAAAGGTATTACTTTAAGTTTAAATCGTCTGCTTTCAAAAGTAGAATAGGTAATGTCGGTAACGGTAACGGCTAAAATTACGAGGTACCTGTTTTAAAATTAAAAACATACCCTCTCATCAGAATTACTATTAAAAAGTTAAAGAGCATCATTTAATAAAATTTTAGCTTAATTGTAATCAACTATAATAATTGTGATCAAGGCAACAAGCGCCTGGGCGTTCGGCAGAGTGAGAAACTGCCGAAACAAAGTTGGAAAGTAAAGTTACGAAAGCGCATTGCCTTTGGACGCTGTAGCCAGTAAGCTAAGAAGCAAATATAGCAATGGGCGGAGAGAGCGTTAGGGGGTGATACTTCAGTTCGAAGGCGAAAACGACTTCGAGAAAGCTGTCGTAAGCGGGTTTTTGAGAGGTTGTAACTAGATAAAAATAAAGTCAAAATTAAAATGAAATAAATAGAAATACCGTACCGAAACCAATTTAAAGAAAAATGCAATTTAAAAGTTTGAATAGGTAATGTCTTAAATAAAGCATCACATTAGATTAAATCGTCTGCCTTTAAAAGTCGAACAGATAAATCTTAAAAAAAAGTATCACATTAAATTAAATCGTCTGCCTTTATAAGTTGGACAGATAAAATCTTAAAAAAGTATCACAATCGTTTGTTTTTAAAAATTGAATATGTCACAGGGGTCTGCTTGCGAAAATAAAACTAAGTGAGGAAAAAATGTTATGTTTATTTTCAACTGTTGTTGCCTTAATTACAGACGGCAGTGGGTGAAAAATCTGTGACCTTGAAGCGCTAATTCTAAAGTAACAGACTTAGTTCAAATAGCAAATAATTACTCGATACCAACAGATTGGATAGCATCAGTGACCCACTTTTTGAGTAAATTATTGTCCCCTTTAATTTTTTAAGCAATAATAATTACTTTAATTTATGCAAGAATAATATGTTACATTTCAGTAGCTCTGATGAAGATATATATGATGTTAAATGCTAAAAATTCCATAAATTATATAGATTAATTTTGAAACATATTTTATTCGTCTCAATTCATATTTTTGTTCCAATTAAAAATTTGCCTTTATGTATTTCCATTTTAATTTCTTTCATTATTTTATAATAAAGATAGATTTTCCCATAATTGAATATGAATATGATTTTTTACAATTTTCTAATTAATTTGTTTCTAAAACTAAAGTGGTTATGAAAAACTGGTTACAGTGAAGTATCGGGTACCCCTTGGCGATCTTAGCAAAAACATCGCGACTTAGAAAATAAGTCGCCAAACTAGCGCTATACCTAAGCAGTGACGTCGTGATGACATCAAAAACGAACAGCAGACCTAAACAAAACCATTTCTGGAGAAGAAAATGGCAAATTTAAACGTAATTAAATTAGAATATTAAGGTTATAGAAATTTAATATATTAATTGACAATATTTAATCATAAATTAATATAAATAATTTTATTAATAATACTTCAAAATAAAATTTACAATAATTTATAAATGTGGATTATAATTTATATTTTGAAAATTATTTATTATTAGGTGCTTTTTATTATATATTAAAATTATATATATAATTATTATAAATTCTAAATAATAATAATTATAAATTATAATTCTAAATAAAATTATTATAAATTATAACTATAAATAACAAAAATTTTAAATTATAATGATAAATTATGACATTAATTATAAATAATTATTGTTGTACATAGATATAATTATATATTATAAATAATTAAGATATATAATCATAAGTTTTTTTTATGAAAACTAATTTGAATTTGTAAATATGATATATTAAAGTTTTATACAACTATGAATTATAACTATTATAATACATTTTAAGTTAAATTTGAATATCATATAGAAAATAAAAATTAAGAAAGAAATTAAAATTTATGTGAAACAAATTAAGAGTAAATATTTAAACAACTTATAGTAACGTTGTACAATAAGAAGGATGCAAAAAAAAAAAAAAAAAAAAAAAAAAAAAAAAAAAGGTTCCGTGAAGGAGGATACATTCATTAATTAACTGTAATCAAAATATTCAATCTGTATTAAAATTAAATCTTTGTCTATGCATCACTGTAATATATTTCACCGTTTCACTCCAAATCATTAAAAAAATCCTAAATTATACTTTTCAGACATACTTAAAAGAACAATTAAAGAATCCCTTTAAGGTGTCAAGCAATGGATGATTTGATAAAATTAATTTAAAGTAAAAAGAACTGTATAATATATTTATATCATCACTTGCCCGAGGTTCAAAAATACGAGCTCCTTTGCCAGTAGCCCTCGTGTAGCTTGTGGTGTGACGTTAATAAAACCACACCAAACTAAACGTATTTATAAAATAGTTGACAAGGTAACAATGGAGCTTCTGGGCTAATTGGCTCTTAATCTTCATACCAGGAAAAAATTTGGAGAGCTTTACTTCGACTTTTTCCAGCCCAGAATTGCGTTGAAGTTAAATAACTGTGTTTTGGTGTGAAAATGAAAGAAGATGGATTTAATTAAGTTAAAAAAATGAACATTTAGAAAGTTGTGTGATACTGGGTTTTGGGAGAATTCGAGTAAGTTGCCTTTGAGTAAGGAGAAGTATTCTGATTGGTTGTTGAGAGATGAGCAGAGGAGTGTGGGTATATATCTGACTTTCTGAGCCTATAATGGGGAAGCTGCCATTTGTGGTTGTACTTTGATCGAGAAAATTTTGTGTTGGATTTAGTTTTGTGACGAAGAGAGAGAGAGTGACTTCTGATTGGTCTGTTTGATGAGTGGGGTAGGTGGAGTTTTCAGTGAGTTGTTCATTTTGGTTAGGTGTTGGGAATTTAAAATGAAAGATAAAAATTAAATGGGAGAAATTTAAGAGTTTAATAGAATATTCTTTGACCTTTTTATATTAAGATCAGGGTCATAGTTACAGATATTTAGGAGTGTGTTACTGTTGATGGTAATGAGATTATTAAAGAATTTAAGGGATATTTTGTGGATTCGATTTGTGTGTTTTGTTTTGTGTGAGAAGAAGACGGCCTCCGTTTTTGAAGTATTCAGCGCATTTTGAGAACCAGTCTTCTCGCTGTGTGATATGATTTTGTAGTGCTCGAACCACTAGAAGTGGCTCTTTGCTCTGTGCTAGTATCACCATGTCGTTTGCGTACATACAGAGAGTCGTGTAGAATGCTTTGGGGATGTCATTCGCATAAACAGAAATTAAAGTTGGGGCTAAAATTGATCCCTGAGCTACTCCTGCAGCAATTCTGGTAATTTTTGAGTAAGCGTTATTTACTCTCACTTCAAATGTTCTATTTTTTAAAATAAGAATGAAGATTTTTTTTATTAGAATAGGATTTGTTTTAATTTTAATTAATTTGTAGAGCAATCCCTCTTGCCAAACTCAATCAAATGCTTTTTGAATGTCTAGGAAGACTGCACCTGTGGGTTTCCCATTATTTAAACCGACTTTTACGTGTTCGACGACACGAAGCAGCTGGTGGGACGTGGAAAATTTTTCTATGAAGCCATGTTGTTCATGGATCAGAATATCATTAGAGTTTAAATGGTCATTGAATCTATTGAGATTAATGTTTTCTGCTAATTTGCTGATGATTGGTAATAAGGATATGGGATGGTAACTATCAGGGAGGGAAGGATCTTTTCCTGGTTTAATAATGGGAATGACAGATGCATTTTTCCAAGACTGAGGGAAATGCCCAACAGTTATGATATCATTGACTATTGTTGTGATTTGAAATATAATTATGGTTGGTAGTTCTTTGATCATTTTGTTTGTCACTCCTTCCGTTCCCGGGGCTTTTTTTAATTTTCATTTTCTTGATGTATTTTAAAAGTTTCGATTGTTTGAGGGGCAGCGTTTGAAAAATTTGATGGGCTGTTCATGAAGTTGTGAATGACATCCGTTGTGTTTTTGTTGAAATTAGGGTTGTGATGTTATTTAGTTGGAATTGTTTTTCAAGAGAATCAGCAAAAACATATACTTTCTCAAGATTAGAGAGGGCGATACTATTGGAACTTTTAAGGTTCGAAACAGGAGTTCTCTTCTTGCATAGGGCTTTGGCCATCCCCCAGAGGGAGGTGTCCTCAGTGTCTAACGCAATAAGGGTATTCTCTCATGATTTTTGTGTGAATTCATTTATTTTCCTTTTAGTATAATTTTGAAAATTATTAAGGGTGTTTTTATCAACGGGACTTCTGGTAAACTGCAATTGTTTTTTCAGTTTATTTCAGATTTTGAACATGTTTTGAAGTTCCTCGCTGAGGTTGTGTGTTTTGTTTGTGTTAACTGGTTTTGAGGCCAGTTTGTGTGCGTGTAAAATGTCTGTGAGGAGGGCTACTTTTTCTTCGATTTCTGCTCCAGTGCTGGAAGGGCTAAAGTGTGGTGTTTATGTTAAGAATTGTACTGAAATGCTCCCAATTTATGGAGACATTTTTCTCGTTGATAGTTATTCGTATATTTGTTTTAAAGTTTAAAATTATCGGATTGTGGTTTGATGTGAGCTCGGAAATCGAGGAACATCACATAGCCAATAAAAATTCCGGATTAGGGTAAAGTCTATGGTGGAGGTGGGGCTACGGCCGAAGCGAGTAAACGTGGGTGGGGCTTTTATTTCGTAATAGTGTTTCTTCAGAAAATTCGTTATTAGTGTTTCGCGTCTGTTGTTAAGCTTACAGCTCCAGCTAACGTGGTGGGTGTTGAAGTCTCCCCATATAACAAAAGCGTCTCCCAGTTGAGCAATCGCTTCTAGGTCGGTGAAAGTGTTGATTATTTCGGCGGATGGGGTAATGTAGAGTGAGCAAATTACAGTATCGTCTTCTCTCGGTGGGGTTAGTTCGACAACCGTCGCTTCTAACGCCGTCGAAGAAGGTGTTAGTATGTGGTGATATTTAATGGAATTTCGGATCGAAAGAGCAGTAACCTCCTCCTGCTGGTATTTGATTAAGTCTATAATTTCTGTAGATTTCTGTGACGTAGTTTGATATTTTAAAATTACCTGGTCTAAGGGGTGTTTCTTTCAGTAGGATAATATCGGGAGAGTGCTTATCTATAAAGTCCTCGTAATTCGACAATACGAGACTTGACTCCGTTCGCTTTCCATGACGGAATTCTAGCCCGAAATTTGTGTTACCCATTATTTATTTATAAAATATCTCCTGCTGTTTTTCAAAAATCGGCTGCCGCTTTCAACGAATAGCAACCGAGAAGGAAAACACGTGACTATGTTGATGTTTTCAATAGAGAGTTAAAAAAAAAAAAAAAAAAAAAAAAAAAACTGATATTCCAGATTGAAATCGTTATCGCTTCCAAAAATCACCAGACGCCAAGGGGTAACCCATACTTCACTTGAACCGAAAAACCCATGGACTAGCGAAAGGAAAATAAAATTTCTGCTTTGAAAATTTCTGGTAAATGATTGAAGTACAAATTACTCTGATACAGAAAACATAATTCTTTTTTTTAAATGTAAATTTTGCAGTTAACAGAAAAGCGAAGCAAAAAAAAGATCATATAACATGTAAAAATGATTGAAGCAATTGTACATTAAGTGTTTATTAATCAGTATCTTAATTTGCTAAGTTGTCTCTCTATTTCATTTTAGTATAATACAAATTTACTTAAAAAAAAATTGATTTTCAAGGTCTAGATGTAAATTTTTTATATTAACCATCATTTTTATATTCTAATTTTTTTTAAATCATTGTTGGATTTCTTTGATCATTTTTATGCATATTTCGTTAAAGAGATTTTATCAACACAAGTGGTCTACAAAACTTATTCAAATAAAGCTGATATTTTTAAAAATACTCTTTGGTAAACATGTTTAATATTGTACCAATTTAAAAATGATTAAGAAAAATTGACAAAATTGTCACTTTTAAAATTCATTAAATGATGTGAACTACCTCTGTCAGATTTCCTTATACCGAAACGAAATAATCCCAAGAAGGGACTATATTTTGTTTCAAATAATCCTTTTTTTATGTTGAAGAAACTCTCTTTTTTATTCCCTCTCCCACCGAATGTTATTTTTTGATATTTTCTTATCTGAATTTGCTGTCGCATTCTTACCATGTATTTGAATACGTTACTCTTTCTCGGAAAGGGGCCTCCCTCCCCTTCAAGGGAAAGTCCCTGCGACGAAAAGGTTGTATCTCTATCCATACAAAAATTTGTTTTGTGTGCCCGAATCCAAGATATAATCATCTTGATGTTTTTCGTATTATATCGTTTTTCGTAAACGTGAAGGAAAAAAGTCTCTCTCTCTGCATATATATATGACAAAAACTTTAAAGTACTAGTGAACATGATATTAGAATTCCACATGGCTATAATAATCCCAGAATCAAAAAATTCTGACTAAAATCTATTTATTCTTCTTCACGAAAGAGAGGCTATTTTACATTCATTTTTAGAATATGAGCAGCGTAGTCTCGGCCTTCACCGCCGGAGAGAAGGAGATAAAGCACCAAAGCCGTTGTTTCACAGTCTTTGCTTATAGTAGAATAGAGTGAATTTTACAATTCATTTTAATTTATAGTCGGAATTTCTCCATATCACGTGGTATAAGTCGAAGGGTTTCTGAAGGATTTTTTTGACATCAACTGGTGTAGTTGGGATTATTTACGACATATTTACGATTATGGGAAAGTTTATTTAACAAATTTTATGAGCCACGGAATCGCATAAATTAAAGGATTATTTGGAATTGGATCAGAAAATATAAATGAACTCTTTACTTTTAAGTTAGGGAATAGGGAAATTTCGGAAATTAAAATTATTTTTAAGTGATTATTATACTGAGGGCAGAGTTGGCTTCGAATTTGTGGTCTTCAGAAAAGATATAGAAATCGAGTACTTTCAATATAGAATCTGAGATGAATGCACAGTGTTTGTAGCTGAACTTTTATGTTTAAATGTCGCCATCAAATGGATCGCTGAACAAAACAGTATCGTATCAAACTTTCTTATTTGTACCGACTCTCTTTCATCATTGGAGACATTGAAATGTATTTCTTCTTATAATAACATAATTTTAGAGATTCAAAGTCAACTCAAAATTCTAAAAGATAAAAACGTCTCGGTCGCCTTTTCATTTGTTCGTGGACACACGGGTATTTTTGGAAACGAGCGGGCCGATATTTTAACAAAGACTGCCTCCATGTGCGAAATTAATATTGCTGTAAATATACCTAAATCCTTCTATAAGAAGGTCATGAGAGGAAGTATAGTGGAGTCTTAGAACCAACAATACATCAGCTCAAACAAAGGGACCTTAACAAAGAAAATTCCCCCTTCCATTAAATCGAGATTGTCGTGCCATCACTTTTTCACCAATTTCAAAATGACTCAATTCATCACTGGTCATGGAAACTTTAAAAGTTACCTTAGCAGATTCAATTTGGATTTAGGGACTTCCTGTGATTGCAGCATTGGTGGCGATGCTGGAGGTGGATGTGATAAATCTGTACTCTAATTTCGTCACAGAAAGAAATGCCCTAAAATTAGCACTTAAAAGCATCAACATAAGCTGGCCTCTTGTTTTCCACCAGTTTGTATTCAAAAGAAATGCATTTGGCTATTTTTGTTAATTCATTATACATTTTTTGTAAATATTCGTAATCTTTCTTTCTTTTAAATTTTTCCTTTTGTATTGTGTTATCATTCTTGCTTAATCAATTGACTTAGTTGTAATCTATAATCCTTATTATTGTTTTCATTAGTACTCTCTATTACCCTTAGATCGAATGTTTTTTGTTTTAGGATAGTATTGAGGAGAGGAAGATAACTTGATCTTTATTGATTGATCGTTTAATAACATCTCACTGAAAAGCAACACAAGGGCTGGTGTCGGTGGCGGACCTCGTAATGTTTTACTTAGTCAAGCATAAGGGCGACACCTGGGCTGGTACTACCCTCTCTAAACTTCCACTTCACGCCAAAGGAAGTTTTTGAAGCTTCGAGGGATCAAATGAGCCTCATTCCCAATACATAGTGGGTCTTTAGAGGAATCAGAACTCGAACCTATGATTCTACAGAAATAATGCTGGCCACAAGTTTGCGACCCTGACCACTAGGCTACTGAGGTCACCATGGCGTTCGGAAAAGGAGCTACAGATGAAATTTAAACAAGTAAATTAATTTTTTAAAATTAAAATACAGTGTAAATCAATAAACATAAAAAAAGAAAGGAAAGAAAAAATAAAATCCATTTTCCTATTTCATGTGCTTGGGTGATCACCGAGTTTATTTTGACATTGTTTGAGAACGCTCATATAAATTCAAAGTTTGAGTCGCAGCACCGTCATGTAACAAGGATCTAAAAAGAAAACTACAGAACGACACTCAGTAAGAAATATATATAAGAAAACAATTAAAAAATAGTTATTAGTATGTCACCACACGTATTTAACGAACGGCTAAAAACAACTTCATTTATTTTTTTGTTTCGTTATCAATAAACATCATAATATTTGTTCTAAGCACTTCATACATATCTATAAATCTTTATTTTTACTAATAATATTTCTTCTCTTTCTACGATGTGACCGCGGTAAGCTAGTGCTCATGGTCGTGAACTCACGGCGAATCTTGTTTTCCAGGTCTGATGCCACTTTAAACCTGTCGTGCAGCGAGCTGATGCACGTTAAATCAATCACAAGGTCCCAATTCCTCAAGTAGGTATATTGGGAAAGTTTGGAGGAGGAGGAGCTTAGGTGTCGTCCTTGTCCCTTGACCGAAATTGCGAGGTCTGTCTCCAATAATCTTCATGTTGCTTCTGAGTAATTAAGATGAGTATTTAGAGTATTTTAAATATTTAGATTAAGTTATGAAAACTGCCCTAACGAGTAATAAGAAAGGATCCATTTGACCCTATTTTAGGTCAATTCTTTTGATTTTTGCTAAAACAAATTGAAATAGCTCTATTGTATCCAACCAACAGTCGGTTAGTTGCAAAAATATTATTTATTATTATATTTTATTTATATTTTAATATGTATTATTAAAAACTTTAAAAGTTATTTCATAATCAGAGAAGCACTCTTTTTATGTGAAAGTTACATTTCCGTGCAAAACGTAGGAAATATTTTACATTAATAGATCTTATAAAACATATTCCACGTTAAAGCACCTGTTTAAATCAAAATGCTATTTTTATTTTGTTTGTTAGATGAAAATGAATTTATATCATGTAATGGATTTAATATATATATATGCGCGCGCATGCGTGCGTGTGTGTGTAAATATTACTTTTGTTTCAAATTCAGAAAACTCTCAGCATGCAATTATTTTAGCAAAATATCTCACGAATATGGTTTGAAGATATGGACATAACATTAAGAATAACTATATTTTTATCCGGAATCTATTTATGGTATTATGCTTTTTATTATAGATCAAAAACACACGGAAAGCCTTTCATGAATTATGAATAAGGCATCAGTGAGAAGTACCACGTAATGAAGACATAAAGACAAAATTAGCTTCTCTTATTTACAGAACCGATGAGAATTATTAGATTTGAAGAGTATTATTTTTTTTTGTTAGAAGGTTTCTTTACAGAAAATGTAGTTCCTCATAATAGGTGAATCAGTTTTAATAACTACAAAAATCCGAAGATTTAGTATCAAATAAAAAAAAAATTCCGATTAAAAATAAGAATATTGAAGCATACAGTTGATAAATTAAGTACTATTAGAACAATGAAAAATTCGTAGTTCTTAAGGCAATGAAATAACAAAATCGGCATTGCAAATTTGTATTACACAACATTTTTACATAACTAATATATTTTGCAACAGATGAATAATTAAAATAAAATAAAAGTATTTTCAGAAAAAATAAGGAAATTTGAGTTGCTAAAAACTGTTATAACATCATACATGAATGTTATATCAAATATAAAACAAAGTACTTAAAATTTTAAATTAAAAGTATATATATACATATACCACATTCAAATTTCTCGGCATCTTTTTTCAAATTTGAAGATATGGTGTTCCATGCATTCTCTATAGCTTCTTTTAGACTAATTTTGCTGGTTATTCAACACTTTCTTATTCGGACGTCCAGTACATGCGGCTATTGCTCAATTGAGTTAAGGTCTGTGGACTGTGGTAGAGTTACAAGCCTTCGGGAAGCATTATAGAGAAGCTCCTCTTTGGCTCTGATGGCAGTATTCTTAGGATCTTGGTCCTGTTGGGAGATAAAAGACTCCTCTAGCCCTAATTTTCTTGAATTGTCTCAAGGTTATGGCGTAACTCATCAATGTATGTCAAGGATGTCCTTTTTTCAAAAAGTTGTAGATTTTCAACACCATTGTAACCCATAAAGCCAGTAACAATGACGTAAACTCCTATATATTTCACAGTTTTCAACATATTTTGAAGTTCTAATGAGGTATATATTCCCCTCCAAATTGTTAAGACATGTTTTGGTTTGAAAATTTCAAACTTGCTTTCGTATGGGTAAACAAATTTTTTTTCTTCTCCAGAAATCTAATGGTTTGTTTTTGTATTTTTTTGGCAAAATCTAATCGATTTTTTCTATTAGTTTCTGAAATATGTGGTTTCTTCCTGGGTCATCTTCCTTTTATGCTTGCATCATGCAAAACATTTCTAACTATCTGAGATGTTACAGTCTTTTTCTGATACTGATTCAATGCCTGCATCTGAGCACTTCTCGTTGGAATTTTCAGAGCATTTTTCACCAGTTACTGTCTTTTTCTTACAGTCAGTTTTCTTGGTCTCCCTGACATCGGCTTATCATCCACCACATTAGCCTCATTTTTCATTTCAATAGTATTATGAATTGAGCACAATGAAATAATTTAATTCTTTTGAAATTTCACAAAACGCTTTGCAACTATGGTGCAGACAAACGACTTGTTCCCTGTTTGCAAGTGAAATCTCTTTTGCTTTCAGTGCCATGACAGAACATTTGCTCAAAATCTGATTTAAATGAATTGAAAACAAATGAACAAGCGTCTTTAACTGAAATTCATTTGAGGGTGACCTTTAGAGTTTAATGATATCACCGTTCACTGTAATTTGCGTATTTCTTTTTCTGTTTTAATACTTTTTTTTGCAACCCAGATTTGTTACTTTTATTTTTAAATAATTTGTATTCACTTTAAAAATTTTATTTTTACTTATCACTAACTATCTTGTGAAGGCTATCTTATAAAAATTTGTTATTCAATTTGTTTAATTTCATTAGCTTGAAATTTACAATTTTCACTGTGTTCTAATACATTTTTCTCAACTGTACTTGAAAGATGCAGGAATTCTGCCTTCCTATTCGAATCTATGAGATAAATCGCTGTAGGACAAAAATGACTAGTGTAACAAAATCTTTGTAAATTAAATAACAGGAATTGGGATTAATTTAATTTTTTACGATAAAATAAAAATCGCTTAGGTTTCATGAATTAAAAAACCGTTTATGCTAATAATTGCTTAATTAAAATAAGGTTCTAACATAATACATTAAACCTTTCTTTTCTTTTATAACTGCCGCATGTTTTCATCAACTAGGTTTGTTTAATTCTGTTGAAAATAAATTATTTCCTAATTTTATCATTGATTGAATACAAATATTTCGATTAAGACATAGTGTTTTAAGTTTTCTGGTGTAATAGAAAAACTTTTTCCTACAAAATGGACATTTAAAAAAGACTTTCGGAACTAACATGCTAGAACAGATGAAAAGAGATGAAACGAAAGATGTATTTATTTTTTTAAATTCTCATGGTAGTTTGATGATCAACGATTCTGATTCCAATCTGGATTCTACTTCTTCATGTTAAATTCAATCAGATCCTTTGAGTCCATTGTATACTGAGGAAGCTGGCAGAGAGGAGTACTGATTCAGTTGATATCTTCATTACAAGAAAGAGATTACGCTATTGTCCTTTTCAATTGATATCTTCATTAAGAATTAAGAGATCTATTCCAATCCTGTGATATGTGTCTCTATAAAAAGGATTATTAAACTGAATTTTTAATCAGAGATAAAATTTTTCATCTCATGTAGCACATTTAACTAATTGAAATAATTTTCTTTCCCACATTCAATATTTCATTTCATTCTACTAATAGAAAAAGCTTTAAAAAAGTTCAAATGTATGCCTCAAAATTAAAAAAAAATGATAGAAATTCATGATATAAATTTCACATAACAGCTAACAGACAAAGTGTGTCTATTAAATAAAAAGACTGACGCTTTAAAACTTTTTATTTTGATGTCATACAAACCTAATTATTATCATCTTCAATATACACCCCCACCCCTATTCCTACAATGCTCCTCCATGCGAATCTTCTGTTTCTTTCTGAGGACAGGAGCTGACAGACTTCCATAACTGTTTCGAAGTCTGTCAGCTCCTTCGAGACTCGTGCCGCTTTCTCTTTCACAGCTTCAACGGACTCAAATTTTGTTCCTTTTAATGCAGATTTCACTTTAGGAAACAGAGAGAAGTCGCATGGCTCACGTTCCGGCGAATAAGATGGATGGTCTAACACTGGAATGCTGCATTTGGCTTGAAAACCTATTGACAGACAATGTGGAATTACTGTCCTTTCACAATTCAGGTCTTTTTTCCCTTATTCTTTCACAGAGTTCAACAAGAAGGTGAAGGTAGTTATGTTGATTAACAGTTTGAAGTTCCGAAACCCAGTGAAGCTGCACAATTCCATGAATATCTAAAAAAAACCCCATTAATCATTGGTTTGAATTTTGATTTTCTCATTCGAGCTTTTTTGGCTCTCGGTGAAGATAAGCTCTCCCAGTGATGGGATTGGCACTTCGTTTCAGGATCATAAGTAAGAAACTACGCTTCGTCATACGCTATTGTCCTTTTCAAGAAGTTTGGGTCATTTTCAATGGCATTCAAAGTGTTAGTACAAATAATTTTGCGAGTTTTTTGAAGTTCAAACATGAGAATTTTAGGTATCATTTTGATACACATCGCTTTTTTCCATATTATCATCCATTTTTGACGTGGAAGTGAAACACAGGTTGGAATCATCTTCATCGTCTTCTCAGCTATCTTAAAAACGCTTAAACCACTAAAAAAAAACGTGCAAATGAAGAACATTCATTGTCATACTCTTCTTTCAATAAACTATGAGTTTCAGTTGCGGTTGTTCCCTGTTTCATGTGAAATTTCACAGTAATTCGCTATTCTATAGCTACACTTATCATTTTCCTGGAGAAACAAAAACAATTCTAATGCGAACGAAGCTACAGGCTGTACGGATTTGTTTCAGAAGCGAGAGACATGGCATTAAAAAGAGAAGGCTTCATTCTAAGCGTAGGTCGCTTGCGTTAGGCGCATGCGTACTTCTTCTGTAGCAGCGTCAGTCGAGTTATTTAATAGCCACACCACGAAGACAGAACTTGTTGAAGAAATTGATTTTTGTGGAAAACAATTTCATAAAAAAATTATACTTTAAAAAGAAATATATTATTTTAAGAAATACGGATGTTAAGGCTAAATTATTAAACACAGAAAATTACGTATATCACTTCAGGGATCCATTTTGTAGCAGATTGCTTGTCATCTCTATTTGTCGTATTCGGTTTTAATGAAAATAAGGGACTGAAAAGATATCATTAGCGATAATTACATATCAAAGACATCAATCATAAATTCAATTAAAGTGGGTTGCATAATAATAGGAGTCAGAAAAAAATGAAATCGTTTGGCAGATAGACTAGATTGTTACGCGCTTTGTTGCAATTTTACTGTTCTGAGTGCCAATGAAAAATAAATGATCATTTTAACATAATTTAATGATGTTTCAACATATAATGTTTTATATGTTTTTCCAAGCAGTTTATGTATTTCCTGTTATTTTTATGGATTCGTTCTTTTTGTTTTAAATTTTTCGTACCCTTTTTCCTTAAAAATGCTGAAGTTTGCTAAAGTTTTGAAATTAGTTGTGATTTCAAACTTCTTTAATGTTTTTAGTTATGGTACTTACATATATTGCATTAATTTTTTTATTTTAATGCATTGATTATAGAAGTTCCGTAAGAATAAAGAGCTCAATAAATGAAACACATTACTTTACTATCTGAGGACTATTATGATACTATTACTACATAAATATACATTTTTTTTTTAAAATCGAATTTAATTCTTTGGACTGTTTTCGAATGCTCAAATTTATTCTATTCTTATGAAAACTTATCAGTAAAATTTACAGATCTCTAAAAGAAGTGTGTTTGTCATTTTCGCATAAATAAATTCTTAATACGCAAAGCATGCGATATTAAAAAAAGAAATTTTTTTCAATGCCATTTTGATAGTTGCCAAAATATTTTTACTTTTTAGCCGAGGCTGCTGAAAGATATTTTTGTTACAAAAGAGTAAAACAAGAATTAAATTTGCTTTTTTGAAAATAATTTTATATGGATTAAAAGAAACCAAATTAAAAGATGTATTTTTGTTAATCTCTCTCTCCTGATATTAGGGAATTTGTGAGAGATACAGTGTATTTAAAAGACTGGGTTTGCTGAATAAAAAAAAGTTCTTTTTTAGAAAAGAAAAGAATTACTTTTGTAATCTGAAATGAACAGAGTACTAATGAATGCGATGATCAAGAAATCCAAAAAAAATTCGAATGTGTTATGCTATTTAAACTGATTTTTTGCTCTCTGTTGTTGATGTTATTCCTGAGATGTTAAGAACAGCAAATGACGAGAGTTGGTTTTTTCCAAAAGGACATATATAATGCAATATTGTATTATATATAATCTATTACAAAAAAAAAAAATTCTAAAAAAAAGATGGTTTATGTACCAAACTTTGTCATAAAATGCTCGAAATATACTATAAATAAATTGATATTAGTAATGAATGTTTACATATATATATATATATATATATATATATATATGCTCTATGTAACTATATGTAACCATATATACTTATACATATATGTATATATATATATATATGCTACTATATATATATGTATATATATATATATGTATATATAATATATATGCTGCTATATAATATATATATATATATATATATCACTATATATATATATATATATGTATATATCTTTCTCCTCTCTCTTAAACAAGCCGGCTAAATAA
>BMAW01013696.1:126077-140749 GCA_019974015.1 Nephila pilipes
ACTCACATTTTCCGGTGTAACGGCTTCCACAGGTCTACCCGAGCGTTCCGCGTCATTTGTGTCGGTACGACCACGTTTAAACTCGGCAAACCACCGACAAATCGTTGTTTTTGATGGACAAGAGTCCGGGTAACATTTTTCAATCCATTGTTTCGCTTGCACGGTGTTTTTACCCATTAAAAAACAATGTTTTATCAGAACACGAAACTCGGTTTTTTCCATTTTTTAAACAAACTACAAAACGACTTTACTCCAACCTCGATAACTCAGCTGTTTCTGGTAAGATCGACTTAAAATTTTGACACGTTTCAAGCAAAGGTTAGTACTCTAGAAAGACCTGGTTACTGGTTTACTACGAGCGCCATCTCTGGGTTAGTCTCGGGAGTTATTGATTGATGTGTTATATAAAGGACTCGAGAATGCACTTTACTTCCGTTTATGCTTCTTTGCATAAGATTTTGCATTGAGAAAAAATGAGAGCTCGTAAATAAATTCCATGGTCGAGTGGAAGGATCGAAGTTTAACAGGATGCAGCGAGTTAATGAATATAGATTTATGGCACAAGAGCTGAATCTGGCCCTTGCACCATTACCAGAAAGCGAGCCTAGTTACAAAATGTAAATTAAACACAAACGTAGATACAAATATTGGCGAAATATCAAGTTTATTTTCATATATGATTAAAAACCAGCAAACATGCTTAATAATACATTCAGTTTTATTTATTATTATTATTTTTGTTTATCATTAATAAATTCATTAAATTTGAATTTATTCACTTTCAAAAGTTTTAAAAATCACGTTTGAGAAAAAAATATGACCTTTTTGTAACGTAGAATATTGATTTTTGTGGTAGATTAGAAATAGAGTAAGCTTATAATGGAATACGTACAATATTTATAATATAAAGCAATTTCATTGAAGAAAGGTAATAATTTGTGCGAGAAGGAATAGAAATTTTTTTACAGCATCAGTAAACTTTATTTTCAACAAAACCAAACAAAATAAAATTTATCATATGCATAAAATGTGGCTTCTTGCTTATTATTTACATACATGTGTTATTTATTTCCTTTTTCTTATTCTGAAGAGAAAACAAACAAACAAAAAAAAAAAAAAACACTATTGCTAAACATATCAAACTCTCTTTTTGAATTGAAAATTTCCAAAGCATTGCAGTTAAGCTCGAAGTACGCATTACCACTTATGGCAAAGGAAATAAATATCTATAAATCAAATAAAAAATGAGCGATTGAAATAACAGAAAGAAAAAAAAAACGAGATATAAAGTCTTTGCCTCTAGAGAAATTTTTTTCTTCTTATAGCTTTATAGATAATGACTATCCACAATAAATATGAGGAAACTGTATATGGTTATGAACTTTAACTTGTTTCCTTTTTTCTACAGAGTTTTTTTTTAAAAAAAATGGGATAGCATGAAATAAAAAATGAAAAAGCTCTACGCAAAGTTTTACAAAGAACAGATTTAACCAGCCAAGGTGCACTTTCTTAATAATTATTATTAAATTACTCAATTAAATATAAGAATTAAAGTAAACGATGAAATTTCTAGGAATGGACAATAGTAAATTTTTCCGATATTAAAATTAAAAAAAAAAACAGTTTATTATTACATTGAATATAATTAAGCTAAATGTAATTGAAATTAAAGCAAACAATAAATTATTAAATGAAGCTTAATGTAATGAATTTGAAGCAAACGATGAAAAAAATGAAAAGTGATCTGGTATGCTAAAAGTGATTCAACTAAAGCGATAGCCCCTTGGATGACTAATAATACTTTTTAAAAACATAAGAGCCATTTTTTCATATTTTTGATCTACTTTTTTCTATTCAAGCTTCAATGGTATGAAAAGAATTTATATTTTATACATCTTACATTATTTAATGTATAATAAATTATATTTTTGAAAGCTAATTAAATACACTAAACTCGGTATAACACAAAAAAATAACATTTGTGCAAAAAATGAAATAAAGGAACAATTGAAAATAAAAATATTAAATTCAACATTAACCAAAAAGAATAATTCCAAGATTGTAAATAGACTCAATGTTTTGAACTTAATACACAAAATATGGCGATCGCTTTCTGAATTTAGTTAATAATAATTGATTAAAAAGAAAATATATACATTCCTTTATAAGACCTTTGAAGTATATAAAATGCTTATTTTGAACCGCACATAGGCAGCATTAAAATATTATATTAAAATAATTTATATATTTAACTATAATTCTTATCATTAAAGTATTCCTTTTATTTTTTAAGGAAACCTTTTTGTATTTAAAGCACTTTCTGTGATTCTCTGTACTAGCTGATTAATGCAGCTAGACCAGAGTCTCTAATCCATATTAGATCATGAATTTCTTCTTAGAAAATTTCTTATAGATCTTCTATAAAAGTATTCTTATTTTTGAAAATATGATAAACATTATTTGCTCGAAATAAAAAAGGAATACTGAAAAAGTTTTTTACCTAAGTGTTTTGCTTCATTAAATAGAAATTTCATTTAAGAATTATGTTTCTTCTTTACAGATTCAGTTTTAAAAAAGGAATCAAATTGATGATTTTATTTTGAGATTAACTAAATCCATTGACTCCAAAATTCTGTAAGCGAATTACTATAAATATTATAAGAAAAGAGTTTTTAAAACAGATGTGCTGCTGAGTTAATTTCATCCTCCTAAACTCAAGTTTTCATATCCGACAAGTAATTTACACTTAAATAACATTCAACTGATTATGTGGTTCATAAGAAACAAAAAGCTTCTTTTAAAACTTTTAGGATTTTCATATCTTATTTCTTATATTTCTATTATTATATTGGTGATGATGAGGTTACATATAAAATAACTTCCCAACTTCCACTAATTTTCTGAAATTAAAATTGTACCTGTTTGAAGTTCCCTCTTATTCAAAGTGATTCATTTAATATGATATCTATCGATCAACATCAATTATACTTCTTCAAGGAAACTCATATTTATTTCCCAAAATTATCTATGCAAATATGCTTTCAACTTAATGCATTACATTTTCTAGCTTTATATATTTAGCTGCGGTTCTTAGAAGCAGATGAAAGGAGACGTTAATTGCAGCTCATCTTATAGTTGCTGACACGGATTTATCAGAAATGCATCGAGCCTTTATTTAAGATAAATTACTACAACTTGACTTAAGTTAGCATTTACTTCCCATTTCTGTTAAGTTAACTTATTTTTCTGTATAAATTGACTCGAGGCTTATTTTTGTTACACTTTTTTACAAGTTGAGGTTTCGTAAATCAATTAATTTGATAAAAAAAGAGAACTGGTTGGATCTTAGCTCTGTATGAATATTTGACTTTCCGAACTTCGGTATATCAATTTAATCAAAAATGAAGCTAGGTAATATATTTGTAAAAGAAAGACACAACTCTGATAAAAAAAATAGTTAAAATGTTAACATATTAATAACAATTCTCCAGTTTTCTTTCATATTAATGCTATCTTGTAGCTTTTTATACAAAAATATCATGAAGAATATCAGTAGTACGTAAAGTAGTCTTATTGCAACATAAATATTTGAACAACACCTACTTCTTGCGTCTTACGGCCTGAATGGAGGCTTCCCGTTGTCAATCCTTTGATATCAGGCACGAAAACCCAAGCACCAGAATTATTGTTTATTTTCTTATTAATTATTCGAGGAATCGAACGAGTAGTTACTGCAGATCTTTTCTTAGATGTTTTTTCTAAAGGTGCACCGAGGGGTCTTTCTTTGCATAATGGACAACACGAGTTAGTCGGATCTTCGTTCGTTACATACATAGTGTCGGTGAATAAATTCCAAGTAGAGAAACACTGAGAAATGACGCGTTCCCCAGCTTTGATTACTCTTAAGAAACCATTGTACCAGTTGCGAACATCGAATAAAGCAAAGCCTACAGATGCAAGCTCAGCAAAATCGAAATGTATCAATTTATTTTCATCGGTAGCTTGTGACATGGTAGTTAAAAACAGTTTTGTAGAAGATGTATCTGTAAATTGAAGAGAAGGAGAATTCAGTTTGGTAATTTGTAGCACTCAGACTGATCAAATATTGAAAATCATTCTCTGTTTTTGAGACAATTAATAACTGTGGATAGAGGTTAAACAATAAAATCGTATAGTAATAAATGCATTGTTTTATCTGAATGGTATTCAGTCTAGTGTTAACAACTTGTGTATGTGTTTAATTTATTTTACATTGTTATGACTTGGTATAAATAGGTGTTTCAAGTCTAACAGACAAAAAACATTTTTATAACAATTTAATATTTTAAATAAGCAATTTTATTCCTTGTCTAAAATAAACAATGTTCTGGAAATAATAATCAATATTTTCTCTCTCTCCTACACAATTAATGAGATATTGTTTGAAAAATAGAGAGAGAGAGAGATACACATACACGAAAAAGCTACTTTTATTTAAGAATAATATTGAAATAATATTGTATTTTAACATAATTTGTTTTATTTCAATGTTACTCACATTTTTCTTAATGCAAATCAAAATCTCATATTGACACGTACCACAATAACAAAAAAAGAGTCGTAGAACTAATTGGAGGAATTATAACAAAATACAGAGTGAATTCTTAATTAACTATATTTACACCGCTCTCAGACTTTTGTTAGAATTATAAGAAAAAGGTATTATACAACTAGAATCTTATATGGCAGATAAAATAAATAAAAATATTTTTCGAATAATTCTTCCTCTCAAAAAATATTTTCTCATATTACCTCTTTAAAAAAAATGGATTTGGCCTGAAGTGTTCTTTCAATTTATAAAACGGAGCACGCGCCTGACTTTCAACTTCCTTCTTATTCTAACTCAATAATCGTTAGAACAAGAGTTTGTAATCTAATTCTAAGGATTTTCAGATCATTTTGAAAAATTGAACTGGAACAAAAAAATTTCATACTTTTTCTCTGTTTGGAAAATGTAATTTCCGAAATGCGAAGAACAGTGATACACAAAATGCTAATAAATAATTTTAATTGTAAAATTTAAACTTTCATTAATATAATACATATCATTATACAAACTTACAGCAAATATGTATTGTTCCGTACATATTTTAAAGAACATTTTTTATATAAGTATTCTTGAGAATTTCCCAGAATGAATTTCTTTGAATTGTATGCATTTCCTTAATAGTTAATTTTTTTAATTGATTATACTTTGTGATTTAAGCCATAAAATTTGTTTCTAATCTTATATTGTATTTAAAAAAATGTTCAATTAAAAATTGATGAACACGAATATTTTGAACTGGCACAAGAATGAATTCTTCTCAAACTGATCAGATAACTCTAAGCTGTTCTATAGTTGAAATTTTAAGGCTCAAAACTACCAACCATTTTGATATCGTGAACGTAATGGAATTAACTTCCTCTTGAAATCTTCTGTATTTTATCTATCTCAAAGTAAAAAAGTGCACCTGAAAGAACAAAAAATACCAAATATTTCTAATATTACATTATATTTTCCCTCCAATTTTTAAAATATTTTTATACCTACTTTAATCTATCATTAGATATTTTTGGGTCTTTAAAAATACTTTAAAACATATTCGAAAATCAGGGAGAAAAAGTATTCTCTCACAAAACTTACTGATTTTTTTCTCTTTCGAATACTCTTTTTCGCATGTAAATTAAATAAAATGGTTCAGATTTGAGAATGAAAGTTGAAATTCCACAGAATTAATATTACTTCTACGAAATCAAAATGGCTGGTAGGCGGGAGCCTTAAATTGAAAATACTTTAAATTATAATCTTCTTTCCATTAAAAATGATGGTTTATTAATGTTGCATTTAAAAGTAATAAAAAGGGCATTGAAGATGAACCTCAGTCAAGTAACGAAGCTGGCATCTGAGTTGGCACTTTCTCTCCGTACTTCATACCATGCCTACAGGAGGACTTGAGGCCTCGACAAATTTAACGTGCGTCAGCCCCCCAATATGTTGGAAATTTATTTTTGAGAAAACACATAATAATAAATGTTTTTGTTCATGTGTTAGACGAATTCTTGTAACAATTAAACCATTGAAAAGGATTGCAATATATTTTGTTATTTATATAATTTTATCTAAAATGACAGATATAAGTGATTCGAATTTTATCAAAACGAAATTTTTATTCCTCTATAACAAAGAACAAGTAAATTATATAAATTAAGTGAGCGAATCTATCAATACACAGAGATATTTACAAAGAATTAATTATTAATAATAAAAGTATATAGTTACAGTTAAGCATTAAAATGTATTCTACACATAGCTCTAAAACAAAGAATATTTTTTTCTGTTGTATATTAAAGGTAATTTATAATTAAGTTTTAATGTTAATTTACAAAATATCCTTAAAAATATATTTTAGTTCGAAAGTATTATAAAAAAAATTTACAATTTTTTTTAAATTGATAAAAAATATAATTTGAATTATAACTTTATAACTTGGGCTAATTTTAATACAGGAAATATTGTACATAAAATTACACGCTCCTAAGACAATGCGTCATTTTTCACTTTCTTTTTTCAAGAAATATTTTTTTTACATTCAGAAATTTTATATAAATGATCATTGTTAGTATCATCTAGCTTCGAAACTCTATCAACAAGCAGACAAATAATTTTTTTTCCTGGTATTGTTCTGAAAATTATGAAATATTATGTATTTTATATAAATTGTAATTCCTGTTTACTGCAATTTTTTCTTGCTAAATTTCTACTTCTAAGCCGAAAGCAGATTTAAATGGGCACGACAAATGCGTAGACAAAAAGAATTCGCCAACGAGAAACTCACATGTTCGGTAAAATCACCAATCTGTAATTTATTGCTGTAAATATCCCATTCGAGCGCGTGGGTTAATTTTACGTTATATTTAAAGCGACCAATTTCGAATTCTCATTAGGAAGTTTCATTTCCTGATCGTACGCAGATGCAAGTTTATTGAAATCCTAGTTTATCCAAGGGATTAAAGGATTAGGAAGATTCAAAATGTCTAAATAACAAGCGAAATTTAATTACGAGTCGGTTTGGACAAACAGGCTACAATTTCCTCCTTCAGGGAAACAAATGCGTTCGAAGTAAATTAAATCGTTGTTATGGACTCTGGAATGAACGGATAAACACCACTGAATAAGTATCATACATTATCGCACGAAAATTAGCAAACGTATTCAAGTAAAATAGATTTTGTTTGACAGTTTTAATATCCGCAGCAATGAATGTTTAACAAGTACGACATATTTTAGAGACAGATAGAAACAGATTATGATGACAGCTAAATAACATTCAAATTTACTTATAATTCTACTGTTTGAGTTCATTAACTTATATATTAGTGCTTAAAAAAAAAGACATTTTTAGCCACTCAAGGAGCATTGTTTTAAGTGGGGCGTACCAGATCACATTTCAATTTTTTATCATTTGCATCAATTTTAATTACATTTAGCCTACATATATTCAATTTAATAATTAGACATCCAAGGGGCTTTTGTTTCAGTTGGATCACTTTTGGCGCATCAGATCACTTTTGACGTACCGAATTCTTTTTCAATAATTTATCTTTTGCTTCAACTTTAATTACATTTAGCTTAAATATATTTAATTTAATAATTTATCTTTTCCTTTAATTTTAGAAAAAGAAAAATATTTACAATTGTCCTTTTTTCAGTATTTCCTAGTTTATTTTAATTCTTATATTTAATTGAGTAATTTAATAACAATTGTATAAAAAGCGCATCTTGGGTGGCTAAAACTGTTCTTTGCAAAACTATGCATAGAACTTTTATATCTTTTTTTTTCATGCTTTTAATCGAAATTTTTATCATAAAAAAGAAGAATTTATGTTGTCTTCATGTATAACAGAATAAATTATATATCCCTTCATTAGCATTCAAGTTTAATTTTATGTTTATGAAGTATTCTTAAATAAAGGGTACAATAATTCCAAATAAAGTCACCAGATTAATGTGATAATTTTTATTTAATACACCTAACATATTCTTCTAAAATCTGATAATTAAAGATAAATATAAACAAAAACGCTATCAAGACGAGTTTGTAGTACCCTAATCATTTCTATATTATTCGAAGAAATTGGATTTAAAAAGAAACATTTTACTTTAATTGATGCATTACAGATAATGCTAATTTGTATACTAATCCTAGTTATCACCTGTTGAGCAAATATAATCTTGCTCAATATAAATTTTTTTGCCAATGTATTCAACTTTTTATTTTTATTTTTAAATCATTTTTAAGAAAAATTACTAAAAATATTTTTATTGTTAGCATTTGATTATTTCAGAAATTTTTGAATTACTTAAAAAAACATAACTCAAAATTAAATATCAGAATAACACTTAATTCAGTTTACTTTATGCCAATTGTTTAAACTTGATAATTTTAACATTAAAACTTTGATCTAAATATATATATATATATATATATATATATATATATATATATATATATATTAATCAATGTATGCTTTTGCACGTATATTCGAAAGTTATTTTTCTATTTTTATTTTTCTTATTATTATTACGCAATCTTTCAAGTTTCAGTTTCATAGAACATCTTATAAAAATCAGTTTTAACTACTTTTAAGTCTTTTAAATCTAGGTGTTGATGAGAATGGAAGATGAAAGTATATTTTATCATTTAAGAAGTTGATAATGAAGTATAATGATTGCATAACGACGTACATTAAAGATTAATAAAAATCCCTAAGATTTTAACACTTATATTGCTCGATTATATATCAAACTGAACTGGAGTTACCTATGGCATTAAACTTATTTTTCGATCTTTACAGCAATATAGAATGTTTCGGTAAAAACATTTGAGATGCTTCTTGTAAATTCAAGCTGAATTGCATTTTCGGAAAAGTGGTTATACGGTTGCAGTTACGCAGTTTCAGTACCACTTTAGTGCTTAAATGACTGGAAAAGAAAGCGAAAATTCCGAATTTATTCCTTAAAATAGTTTTTTTACCTAAAATTCGAAGCGTGAAAATGTTCTCAATTCAACTTGCGCCTATTTTAAAATATCCTACCGTATGGGGAGAAGGAATGAAGTCATTTTGCTTCTTTCTTGAAATTGATTTTTGGGAAATGCAACATTTGAAACATAGCACGAATGTGTCTAAGACTATGTGATTGTATCTGTAATATTACTTGACAGATGTCGTGTTATTTTATTTACTATTGAGTGGATATTAGAAACATATATTATAGTAGATCTTAGATTTTCATGAAATTTATTTATATTGAGAACTATAAATAGCAGAGGCAATACATTGAAAGAAAAAAGGAATAGAAAATTCTTTTGATAGACGGAGAAAAATGCAATGTATTTCTATAAATAATAATAGCATGTTTTTCCTCAAATTTTTGAAATAATTCGTAAAATGCTGCAGTTTGTTTTTTTTAATTGAAATTATCTTTTTTAAGAATAATTTATAAGAATTAGTCTTTAAAGGTACAGGTATCTTATTCAATTGAAAAACTTGTATTTCTGACAAGTTATATTTTTAATATAGTGGCACATTTTCCAATAAATCAATCGATAATATATACATAAGTATTTTTTTTTTTGCTTTTAGAATGGATTTGGTTGTATTAATGCACGAAAACAGAAATTTCATTATAAAGAGAGACGAATCAAACTATTCATATTAATTTTTTATATACACAAATTCTAAGACTTCCCACAAAATGCAAGTTTTTTTTATGACAAAACTCCAAAATGTTTTGAGGATTAATCATTCTCTAAGCACTTCTTTTTTTATTAAAATTTTAAAACAAAGTTATATAAAATTTGATAGTTCAGCAATTCTAAAAATATCAGTGCATTATATTTCTTGAATATAAGTCACTAATAGCAGTATATGGAGGCGAAACAAACGATACTATGTTTAAGTAGGAATATTGTGAAAGAATACGAATATTAAGTTTTCAAATAATCAGGAAAAATGATTGTTCGTTTATGGTTTCAAGAAATTTGTGGTATTGTTTTTTCAATGTTTTCATAGCACTTGGTTTTGATGAAAGTGTTATACTATCATTATAACATTGTATGTTTAATGTATTTCGTATAATACCTTTTCTCAAAATTTCTTATTAGTTGTACCTTGAAAGGTGATAATACTGTTATAACTTTTAGATTTACAAAAACCTGTTAAATTGAATGTTTTTTGGTTTAATTTATTTGTATTCTACTTTGTATATTAGAAATAATTCTGAAGATATATTATTATTTTTTAAATAGAGAGATAATTTTTTTTCTGTTGCTCTTTTTACAATCTTAAAATTCCAATTCTACATATCTAGTTCTTTTTTCATCTGATTCCTCCAGTAGTTTTGTTTTTTGCCAAGAGAAAGTATTTGCGGAATTTTTCATTTCGTTTGAACTATCTACGGACAGTTCTTAATTAATTTTCAGTAGGTGGTGGGAAAAAGAAGATCGTTTAATCCGTGAGAGACAGAGCAATTAAAAATAATAGATCAAGAAAAGGAAAGTAAAATTTTAGTTGGATTTTTCTTTCTCAAGTTTGGATGAAAAATGCTATTGGCAAAGAATTCGCAAAATAAAAAAAAAAAAAAACTACGTATTGTGTAGCATTATTTTCTTTTTCTTTTCAAAATTCCAATTCTAGATATCGAGAAATAATTTATCCAAGAGAATTTCTCAGGTGTTTTTTGGTAAAAAAAAATGCACTGAATTAATTGTGGTATATGTTAATAGTCAGTTTTATAACCTCGTTATTAAGTTTGAACCAACAAAGATTTTCTAATTATTCACTTGGTTCACTTCATTCATCAATGTGTTAAACAAATTCACGAGTTAAATTCTTCCTAAATAAATGTTAAGTTGATTTAAGTTATGATGCTTCGAAAATTATTTATCAGATTCAAGTAATTAATAGCAATCAATTTCTCAAATCTCGAAAATTGATAACTTTGAATAAATAAAAATTATCTTTACTTATCAAAATTATAATAATCAATCACAAAGATTTATTTTACTTCATAATTGAGCTTAATGAACTAAATATTAAAAATTTCAATATTTGAGAAAGTATTTTGATAATATGCTACTTTATATTCATTTACAGAACTCAAGTTGAATACGTTGAAATACAATTAATTTTAAGTATAAAAAAACCCTTCGAAAGTAATAAATCACTTTTTTGTATATTATGATAAGATATTTGAATTTAAAATCTATTGTTTTTTTTTTGTAAGTATAAATTAAACCTTAATAAAATAGTATCAGCTTCAGGATTCTTTTTAATTTTAAAGTGTTGCTTTAGCATCACAGATATAGCTATTTTTTTTAAATATTTATTCGTATAATCTGTTCAAATGATCATAAAACTAGGAGCTAATAGCCAATAAAATTTATAAAATATGGAATATGTGATTAGTTTAAGATTTGTTACTTTATTTGTAAATTTGTTCATATCCCAATAATATATGAGGGTTCATCTTACTTGCTTCATGTTATATCTATTTGTAAGAATTACATTTATGATTAAAAGGGCATTTTTATCCGTAAACTCCTCTGTGTGTTTTTAAACAATAAACGAATATGAAATGAACAATTGCAAGAAAACATAGATTTTACTAGAGTTGTTTGATAAATAAAAATACTTTTAATTAGAGTTCCATGAAAAGATAAAATAGAATATATTGCTTAATTTATTATGCCTGTATTAAATTAAATATTATCTAGAATGTTTTTACTCAAAATTATTATTTTAAATATAATTTTATTTTGTTTTTATTAATTATTTAGTGGTGTTCTCTATCTTTCTATCTTATTTATTTACACTAGTTAAAAATAATTTTAAATAATATGACCTAACAAAGTTGATTATTTTTGCAAATATAATTCAGAATTTCACTGTATTAACAAAAGTAGGTTCTTAAAATCGAACTCTTCGTTAAGAATTTTCTTTCCTTCCTTTTTTTTTCAATTTTAAATTCTAGAGTAAGAAAAATCAATCAGTAAATAAATCACCAAATATTGAATAAAATTACTAATTCCTATAATTTCTAGTATACAGAGTCTGGTATTAATAAAAATTTAATACTAAATAACTGAATCTGGAACTGTTAAAAGCGAATTCCCTTAATTGCATTTCTCTTAATGTCATTTCAAGAGGTGTATGCGTGCTACTATGAAAAACCATTTACAAGAGGACGAAAGCCTGAATCACGTTCTGTACTCAACATCACACCACCTCAATACTTGAATGAGAAAGAACAACATTTTCTTTCATCGGTACTAAGTGAATTCTCGTCTTTCTCTGAAAAAGAAAAATCGTACGAAATGATTACTCGAGGTACCAAGAACTTTCCAAGGAAGCTTACAAACTTAAGCGCATAAGCAGTTCTTTGTATTTTCAATGCCATTAATCAGATTTGGCTTTAATAAACGTGATGGCATCTGTTAACTTTGGTATTTCTTGCGTGAAATTGAAGTATTCCTGATATTATTATCAAAAGACGTAAAAACAATAACAAATGTAAACTAACATTAGAAGTTTAACCTCTAATATTTGAGTTTGAAACATTACTCATTCTTCCATTTATACAAATGTTAGTTACCTAAGGATATTTTTTAATATAATAATTTGACACAATGCAAAAAATATTTCCAAAATTTTTATATTCATCATAAAAATACTACAAAACTTTAATATTATTTCGTATTAAACTTGAAACTTTCAAAAATAAGCTCATTCTAGTTCTCATATTAGTAAATAAGCTCATTCTGATCATTCTAGTTTCTTTTCCTTATAAAATTCTATGCTTACATACGTTAAATAAATTACAGAGCTTGAAAAAAATACAACTTGCAAAAATTATTTTTCTGTTTTTTACATGTTTAAAATGACATTCATGATTCACTACTGTAACTTAACGCTGAATTTTAAAAAATAAAACTGAAACTTGTACATTTCAAAATAAAAATATCATGCCTAGTTTATTTATCAATTTACCTAGTTTACTATTATTTAGTTTTTTCATATCACATTTATGTGTGTTTCATCATTGGATTTGAAATTGAGAACATTAAGTCAGTTGTATGTCATAATGATTACAATATGTTTCCTAAATTGCTTATGATGAATTATCCTAGTTGTAGTGAGATACATAATTACTCAACAATGATCAACCAAATTCTTTGAGTAATTTAATCAAATATTTGAATTATTAAAAATCAAATTGATTTAAATACGTGGATTGAGAAATATGTATACATTATTTATTTGTTATGGAAAATTAATTTAACTCGTTCTTATCAAATAATTTTAATAATGGTAATAATATCTAATTATCTTGCAGATTCTCAGCAGAAGACCTGTAATAACGGGATCCGAGACAGGTTTACATGTTCTGCACATTGTTTTACAATTGCTCGATTCTCTATAGCATAGGGCCGCGGTAGCCTAGTGGTCAAGGTCGTGGACTCGCGACCGGCGGTTTTCGTTCTGTCGCGGGTTCGATCCTTGGCTGCCAAAGACCCGCCGTGTAGCCGGGGCTGATGCACGTTAAATCTGTTCGGGGCCCAAAGTCCTCCCGTTGGCGTGGTGTGGATGTTAGGAGAGGGGGTCAGGTATCGTCCTCGTCACTTGACCGTGGTTCAAAATTACGAGGTCCGTCGCCAATAGCCCTCGTGTTGCTTCTAGTGCGACGTTAATAAAAACTAAACTAATCTCTATAGCATTCCCTTGAGTTCTTCTACCTACCCATTCCTTTTTGCTGCACTTACTCTTAAATAGTAAGAATCATTTACATAAATTACGGTTCTTTCTCAAGGCAACGTTCTCTTTTCAAACATCGCAGTAACGCAGCTCCAAAGGTTATTTTAAAGAAAATGCGTGGCAGAACATGTGTTAGAATATCATGTCTTTTTTTTTTAATATAACGAGAGTGATGGGTGCTTCATTTTTAACCAACAATGCCTTACAAAACCTAAATGACACATTTAAAAAAAAAAGTGATTTTTTTTTGCATTGTTAATTAAAAATTTCCTCTGTCAGATCTGTTCAGCTTCACTTCTATTTGAATGCGTGACCGCGATAACTTAATAGTCATGGTCGTGGACTCGAAGTCGCCATTGTTTTCGTCGAGTCCTGGATTTCAGACCTAATGCCATTAAGACCCACCGTGTGATGGGACTGATGTACGTTAAATCTGTTGCGATCCTCAGTTTGGAGTGGGAGATGCCAGCTCAGGTGTCGTCTTCGTCACTTGACCGAAAAATGACGTCTTCCGTCACTAAAAGCCCTCGTGTTCTTTATCATTGCGACGTTAATAACTATTCACAATCTAATTTGAATGCGAAATTTTTTCAATAAACTGAACATCAGTAAATGAATTCTGAAGTACTTTATTTCTGCACTTATTTATTAGTTACAACTAATTTTTTTTTACTTTTCCTCCTGGTTCGATCTCACGAATAAGACAAAAATTACTATGAGAAAAACAAAGTTGAGGTTTGTAAAAAGTGTAAATAAAAGAAACTTAATTAAAAAAAAAAAAAAAAAAAAAAAACAGAAAATTAAGATTAAAAATTCATTTTTATAACCCCAATGCT
>BMAW01013696.1:140849-151916 GCA_019974015.1 Nephila pilipes
CACACACACACACACACACACACACACACACACACACTTGTTTATTAATTCAATAATAAAAACACATGGAATGCTTTTCATATATTTCAACACAGACATTTAAAAACAATTAATATAATTTTGTTCTCAGGTATAATCAGGTATTCATAAAGAACGATTTTTCATAGAGAAATAATCATTGTTATGATTTCAAGTTATTATTTAAAATCGAGTTATATTATAAATATTATGAAGATAAAATGTCAGTAAAAGTAACACCTTCAATTTTAAAGGCAAAACCCTTTTCCATTGTTGCTTACCACACACTGAGGAAGTTGAGCGTTTACTTACTTCTAAGAAGTGTGTTCCTACAAACACGTTAAGATCTTTAGATCTTGCGGTATGTTTGTGATGTGACTGGTACGTTGTATTCGTTGTTCTCTTTGATGACCCTAATTATTTTCAAAGAAAATTTCACGTTAAAAAATGTCTATGGAAACATTATCTCCTAAAAATATCTACAACAGAAAATGTTCTTAATTAATAATAATTGCTGTTACGTTTGAAATACCTTTGTGTAAATATATTAGGAAGGTAGCTTACTGTAAAATAAAATTTTGATACATAATTTGAATTTTTTTAAATTGTTATTTCTTGAATATTTAAAAAAAAATTAGAGCTTTGGAGGAATAAATTTTTTTTCAAAATGATAATGAATAGGCATACCTGTTAATGTTTAGTTGTAATTTCAGTCCATATAAATCATTAAATAAATTTTGTATTTCCTTGTTGAACTGATATAGTAATTTTTAAGTAAAAGTTAATTTGAAAATAAAAATATGTATGTTTCTAAAATATTACTTTTAAACAAAAACACTAGAAAAGCTCATTTGTAAGCCTTACAATATTTTATCAACATTTACTTGAATGCAATTTGATGTACGTTGAAAACTATGATCTTTCTTTACGAATTTATAAATAGGATATAAACGTATTTGCTTAGATGCTAATCTATGCTTCAAAAAACAGGTCATTGGCCAATTTATTTTAACTTTAAGAGATTTGTAAGTTATTACGGGAATTAAATATTATAAAATATAAATACTTTTAAATATTACTAAGCATAATCTGCACTTTAAGAAAACATAATCAGAAGGATATGCCAATAAATTGCCAAAAGTCATTTAGTGGAGAATTTATTGAAAGAACACTGTTTTTTTTAATAGAAAAAAAGTATTTTTTTTTTAGTTTTATTGTGTTCAGTAAATTTATAATACGATGTGTGAGATTTTCAGGTAATCTTTGAATTTGTTTGATGTGAACAAATTAAAAAAAAAATTAAATTAGAGATATAATTGTGTGCATTAATATCACGTGGAATGTATTAATACAATGTAAATGGATTATAATGTCTATTTATAATTGTCAAAATACATTAAAATATTTTCAAAAGTCTTAATTTTCAATTTGAAATCATACTACGACTTACTGAAAAAAATTTATTTCAGTTTTCAATGAGACAAAAGGATGAAAAATAATAGACATTTATTAAACTAGAACTAAAATTGTTAAGAAATTTAATAATAGTTTTAAAATTTTTTCTTTGACTCGCTCCCTTGATAAAAAAAAACATTCATGTTTTTACAAATATTTAAAAAACAAAATTTTGATACAAAAATTTTACAAATATTTAAAATTTTACAAATATTTTAATTATTGTTATGTGAGAAATTCATACAAACACAATTATCACTAGTATTATTTCATAATATTCGTAAGTAGCTATTGCGTTCTATTTATAGTATTATAATTTCAAATAAAATTTATACTAAGTCTTAAAACTTACTGATGTAATACTAATTTAAACTTTTTACTGCATGATTAATTACAAATGCATTCAATTATCTTTTTTTTTCACAATTCAGTAAAAATATCGAAATAACAATAAAAACATTTTTGACAAATAATCGGTTTCCATTGATGTTTTAAAAATTGTGAAAAAATAAATTAAGATCTTAAAACCTGTGGCGAAACCCACCTGTCTGAACTTGCACGAACTGTAAGTCACGCATTGTTGAAAATCTGTAAAAGTGTGCTATTTGTGGTACATTGTTAGCAACACATTTTTGAAATTGATGTCCTTGAGCTGCTCCATTGAAACATAATATGACCACACGATTCGTTCAAGACTGCACGTATTTTCACGTATTCGATTGTTATAAACCGCAATAGATTTCATATTTATTTCGCAATACCGGGCAATAGTTTCTCAACAGAGAGCTTGTATATCAATAGCTTAGGGGGCCCGTAAGGGTGTTTTATGAATGGAGAAGAAAACTTTCTCAGGGGGGTGCAATTTCTTTTTAACTGGACATTCATTTCGCGGCAGACTGGAATCATTTTATAACTTCAAGCTCTGGCGCCTTTTTTTTTTATACTTTAAATTTTCATTATAAAAACTTTTTCTTTCTTTCTCTCGAAAATTAGCTTTTAGCATAACCTAACCTCAACGTTGAGCAGTTCATGTTTTGTTTTGATATTTATAATTTTCAAATAAATATGTATCCAGTACGCTTGCAAAATTCAGAAAGACAAATAAGATTTATGATTTTAAAAACAGACATTTACTTCTTTTTTAATGCATTTATACTCGATTCCTTTCCATTTTATTATTATTTATAGGTATTCATTTAGAAAAGCATTTTGACGTAATGTTATGAAATAGTACTGATTATTACATATTGACGGTTTTTAAGCAATATTTAGCAAATTGCAAGTTGATCGTAATTTTAAAAAAATGATAATATAGCTAATTTTCATTTCACGATTTTCTTAGTTCCTACAGTAATAATGAAAAGAAACTAACTATAAAATTTTGTTGTTATCTTATGCGAGTCAAAGGCTTCAACACAAATTTAATAAATTAATTTTGTACTTTATACAATGACAACACAATCATTCTTAAAAGACTTTCAATACGACGGAGACTTTCAATTCGAGTATATGTTACGTCCGTAACTATGTTGCAACTAGAAAATTACTCAGTGTTATTTAAACGATGACTATTTCATTAAAAAACCCTCGTTTGTATTAAAAGTTTGTGATACAAGATTCTGCTAGGATTTTTAATTTTTTAAAAATAAGATTACTACAATAATTATTGCTGTTTCCTACGTAAATTTTAGTTTCCAAATTAAAGGAAATTATTGCAGTATCTTGTATGTGTTGTAGAGTAAAATATTTTTTTTTTATTAAAAAATCTAGAAAACCGTTGTTGGAAACGGTCTTCGTTACTTGACCGTGTCTCAAAATTTCGAGGTCTTTCGCCCAAAGCCTTCGTGTTGCTTCTAAGTGCGACGTTAATAAACAAGTTAATGCATTATTTAATTCTAAATACTATTAAGTTTATGATTTTTTTTAAAAAAAACGGATATTATATTGTAAAATCCCCTTTGCTGTTGTATGTCGTATTTGGAACTATTTTATTAGTATAGAAACAAATAATGATTTTATGACATTTATTTAATAGTTAAAAATAATAAATATCGAATGACGGATATTAATGTTATAGTAATAAAATAAAACAGAATAAAAATATAAAAGAATAGAAAAATTAATAATGCAAACTATTTTTTACATTATTAATGTCCACAATTATTAATTTTATGTTTGAAACAAAACACGACTATTTTAATAGTTACGATACAAAAGCAAAATTTGCTCAAATCTTCGTAGAATTCTTGTTAATACAATTTCGGTATTTTATTCTATTAAAAAAGTATCAACATCTAAATTCAGTATCATGTTACTTTCAAAGATACGATTACTTAAGAAGAAACTGTAATTTATAACGTCTAAAATAACAGTTTTGAACATTTCTTAAGAGTCAATTAATTAAATCTTATTTATCTTAAGTGTTATTTATATGGTATTGCAAATTATAAACATGATATTCTTCAATTTCTACGCTAGAGATCAATAAGAAAATAATGTATTCTTAAAGAAATATGATGATATAGAGTATTATAAAAACAATAAATTAATAACCTTCATTAAAATTGTATTTTTCTTTTTAAAAACCTATCCTCTCACTTGTTTTTATATTCAACAACAAATTAATTAATTCAACTCTGACAATTTAAAAATTGTATAAGCATAAACTTGAACAAAATAACGATATTCAAAACGCAAATAATTTAAAATATTTTATTTCTCACAATTTTTGTTAGTGGCTACAGTTTTTCCAAATGGAACTGTATTAGAAGAATATTCTTAATGCAAAAAATATTTGTGTTAGCTATGTATAAATAAATATATTAGATATTTTAAAGGTGTTTTTATTTCTTGGTAGTAACTTCTTTTCTGGAGTCTAGGGCGCATAAGAACGATTACTTTATGCTGAATAAATGATCGCGTTTTGAATAATTTTACTTTTTTCAGAGCTTCTTCAGAACTTATTGATTATAGCAAAAAAATCAATGAAATCTCGTATGTATGTAGTTCTAAAATAGCTTCAATACTTTAATATTTCATGTAATATTAGCTCTATAAAACAATCCACTTTAGATTGGTGTCAAAAACAATTTAAATTCAAAACAAGAGATTGATACATTATGATACAGTTATAAAGTTTCAGCTTATTGAATTTATGAGGAAGAAAATATTTTGCGTGTAAGACAATGTTACTGGGAAACAAATACTGTTGCAGGAAGTAAATTAGGTCGGGTCCATATTTTTTTTCCCAGTGAGACGGCGATTGTGAATATTGCATTAGGACTCGCCCTAAGCAAACAACCCTCTCTTCGGACAACAAGGGACAAAGATTGTGGACAGTTACGTATACATTGTTCTTCCCTAATGGCGCCAGATCTTATGATCCTGACTTTCATGGATGTAGAAGTTACTACAGATAACATGAGTTATGTTTTTCTGAATAACATTGTTCTCTTTTAGAAAAGGAAAAAGTTCTCATTAAATATTTTTTCTTCGCTAATTCCCATAAAATATCTATACGGAATCAAGTTTTAGAACATCTTGTAGTAAAAATTAACAACCAATTATATTAAAAAACATTAAACTTAAGCTGTATTCACTTAAAAGAATTATAAATATGTAGAAAAAGTTTATATTTTTAAAAGTGTGAGACACACAAAGGCATGAGATATAATTTACGGAATAAATGGAGATTTTTATTTTCCGAATAATGATATTATTGGTTAGTGATTAAGTAGAATAGACTAAATTTTCATTCGTTAAAATTATTATACGTGCTACAGTAATACCTCTTGTAAGGAATACCTTCGAATAAAAAACACATTTATTTAAGGGACCATTCTATTGGTCCCAGTCCTTATGAATATATAGTATGCTATACATGTATTTAACTACCTCTCATAAAGAGACACCTCTATTTAAGAGACAAAATGTCTGGTTAGGTGGATGTCCTTATTGGGAGGAAAAACTATATATATTTTGATCCATGCATGTAAAATGCTTATAATAATGTTAAGAAGAGTAAGAGTTTTGTTTAGTAAGAGAATTCTCTTCATTCTTTATTTTCATAAAAAATATTGCATTCGTTTTCTTTTGGTACATGGAAGAGGCCTACATGGAACACTCTATAAGGGAATACTTGGGAACTGTAAGACATATAAAATTCTAAGAGACAGCAGTCTGTAGTATATGTTATTTCCTGTTTGACATTTTAAGTACTAAATGATTAAGAAACTTTTATAAATTAAACTATTTCTGAGTATTGCCTTTTTTCATCATTTTTTCTAAAACAAACAATCGGCATAGTGTTTTTACATCTGATTGAAAATTTAGATTGAAATAATTTATCTTAATTATTAGTGATATTAAAAAAAGCTAAGTTAAGATATTTCAGCAATCCGTTCATACAAAAGTATTGCCATTCTTAATATTTTGCTCTTCATTTCTAAATTCTGTAATTCATTTCAATAGCTCGAAGAAGTTTTCGATTTGAATAAATAATTCGAAAGCAATGAATTCCAATTTTAAAGATTATTATTTTGAAGAAAAAGATAACTAAGTGACTATATTACATGTATGTAAAATTTTAAACGAATACAAAAATGAATTTCCATAGTTTTTTCAAGGATTTGATAAAACTGGTAGTGAAGTTGAAATAAAGCTTATTATAAAATGGCTTTCCTTTCTGTGTTTGGTTTCGATCCTATTGTTATTTTTGCATCAATATGTTAAGTTTAAAAATTCGCTGTGTTCAATATCATCACGTGTGGGGGACTAAGCAAATGTCAGAATAACTCATAAAAGCTCGCAGTTCTCTATGTGGGAGTGAAGCGAAAATAAAAATCTGGTTTTTATTAAGAATTCTTCCAGCTGAATGCAGTTTGCCTTTGAACATAAAAAGGGCATTGCGTTCCCTGCTGCACTTTATTTCTTTGAAACAGGGACTTACATTCGAATAGATTTGCCTTATTATTAAATTTTCTCAAAAATTAAATCGAATGAAGTAAATAATTTAGTTTACATAATATCAATGCCGAACAATGTAATAATTAAATTGAATTTCTTTAAATAGACAAAGAGTTACTGTATGTCTTGTTTTACACTCAACTAAAAATTCCATAAAAAAGATCAACTTCATTAGTTTTATAATTAAAGGATTTAAATGATTCCATTATAAAAACCTTTGATATAACAAGAGTAATAAACGCAAAGCAACATGGCAAAAATGTCGTACTATGACTTCAATCGTATAAGTTCCCCGTTTGTTTTGAAGAGTATTGCCGTATAAGGTTTTGCGTGATACTTTTTAGACTATTTTACCATTTTTGTTTGTTTGTTTCAACATTCATTCTTGAATTTTCATCTGGTATATTTCAAAATTTAAAAAAGATTAATAGGAATACCGTAGTGGTTGTTTCTTTGAAATCTGGTTAGGCTTTATTTTTGTTTCATATTATTTTAATATTCGACATATTTTTTAAAATATTTCATACAAGCGAATTTCTATGAATATTTGTATTTAATTTATTGCACTTCTTATTCAAATGTTTCAGACATCATCTGATACATTTTAAATTATTATCCCTTTTTTACAACCATCTCAGAAATTAATATTTGACGACAGAAAATTTAAAAATAAAAAAGAAGGCCGTGCAAAAAACTTATCGATCAATTGATGCAACACGTTCTCGAAATTCTTCAAATGTCTTCAAACGTGATCTGGCAACTTGAAGGCTCGTTTTCGACTTTTTTCCGATATGTAAGTGTCACCCGAATTTCGAATTCACCATCGAGGGAGATCAACTCTTCCTGAAACGGTTGCAATAAATTTATGGATGCTTGGCGAACACGATTGAACGTATGAAATAAATCGAAGACCAACAAAAATTTCTCGGAACTGAATTTTTCATACGGCTTACTCGATAAATTCAGAGACAGTTAAATATAATAAGTAAACATAAAGAACAACTTCTTCTTATCATCTGCAAGATGGAAGTGTTGCCATAAATAATGCAAAAAGCTGAGAATTCAAAAATGTTACAGAAATGTACTTTTAAGGGAAAAAAATGAAGAAACTCATGGATTTAGTATTCTTAATTTATAAACACGCGCAAATGCAAAAATATTTTTAAAAGGTATATGACATTCAGAGCTTAACTTTGAAAATATTTGTTACAAACTTGATTTAAAAAAAGTATTTCTCAAATTTATTTTTGTCTTTTGATAACTTAAGGTATTTCATTGGTTTAATATTCATTTTCAATAAACACTTATGTATTATTAACAGCTATTTTAATCCAGCATTTTTTTTCTTTGAATGTACAACATTTGAGTATGTACATTACAAGGCAACGTATGATATTTTTATTTAATCTCTTGGGTATTTTCTATGGAAAATTGAAGGAAAAAAAACCCTTTTGAATAAACCATGAGGACGATTTTGTGCAACACTTTTCAATTGTTGATGTATATGTATATATATATATATATATATACTTAACATATGATTGTATTTCTCACTATGCATATACATACTGAAATATAAACGTTGTTGGCAAAAATTTAAGGTGCGGTAGAAAACATCTAAACAAGCAATTTTCACCATACAATGCATAGGCGATGGCAAGGGATGAACTTCTAGACGGTGCTGTAATGGAAAGCATAAAGTGTGAGTTTTCTTAAGCTTCGTCATTTCTACGGTGGGTTTCAGGAGACATAGCGACGTACAGTAATGCCATGCCTCCTGAAACCCATGGTAGAAATGACGATATGTTTGACGAAATGCTCATCGCTTGACCACCGCTTATGCATTGTATGTTGAAAATTGCTTCTTCAGATTTTTTGTCCCCCCCCTCTAAATTTTTGCCCGTGAGTTTCAAAATACCCTGTATTCTTACAATAATCAAGTGCCACTGTAAGGAAAGTTCCAAGTTTTTATTAAATGGTTAGCTGTACGTTTTCTGACAATTTGTGAAGGAACGTACTTGGCATAAAGCCTATCGGAAAGAATATTATTTCTCAATTATAATTTGCTCTTCGTTATCTACTTACTAATTCTCTCTTATTCATCCTAACCTACATACATACCAGTTAGGAATTAATGCATGCGTTTATTGATTACGATAGGAAATTTTGTTTGCATTTCATCAGAAAAACAAGTAAGAAAATTTGGTCTAAAATCTGAATTAATTATTGTATGAAATTTCAGAAGTGTAATATTGCAGTTATTTTTTGTGAAATGGAAAGGATAAGAAATAAATCTAAGGCATTGATTTATAAATAAAATTTTGTTGATATTTCATGAGAAAAACAAAACAAATTCAGCTTAAAATCTGAATGAAATATAGAAGGACTTTTCATAAGTGTAATATTACAATCAGAATATTGTTAATATGGAAATGATATGAACTCGTAATAAAACAGTTCTTGCAGACATTTTCACTTCAATATTTATTAATATGAGATATTTATTTAAAACATATAAGGATTTCTATAAAATTTTATTAATACCAAACGATTATGAATAATACTAAGCCTTTGTATTTATAAAAAAAAATTCTGAGCTTTCAGTAAATTGCAACATTCATTTAAAACTGAGCAGTAAAAATGTTATGCAGATTTTTCAAACACTTTTTTGCGTTCTTCTTCAAATAAATTTAGCAAAATTATACCAACACCATTCCATTCCTCAATGTCTTTCATTTGTGATACAAGAACAGTGCATAAGCCTTCCTTAATATTTATTGAATGACAGGCATCTATTCTTATGACTCCATTCAGACCAACTGACCCCCAGAATCCATTGCGAATTCTTTGAACTCCCCAAATAGCTTTTTTTTAATCTTTGTAGTAATCGAATTTTCCATGAATGAAATTTTCGTGAAGGACAATGCTCTCAACGAAGCTTAGGGGGTAACACAGGGGTGGCCTACGACCCCGAAAATTCCATTCACGGGGTTAGTTCTGGGAAACTACACGGGAAGATTTTGTTCTAAAAAATAGCTCTTTTCGGCAGGTCTTGACAGGTAAAATACAGGGTGCTACAGATTGGTAAATACAGATTGTCGACAAGTCTGATCATGATGTATGAATCATTTCGAATATTTCTGAGAGAAAATGTCGAACGATGTTCGTAGAATTTCTTTCACTGGATACTGTAACCAAAAAAAAAAAAAAAAAAAAAAAAAAAAGATTTGGTCTGAGTGATAAATAGAAAAGAAATTGCCCCTTTATAACCCTTTCAAAAACTTCTATGCCACCCATCTGTTGAGGCGGTATTGTTTGTGAATAATACTAAACCTTTACAATAATTACGGTCACTTCTTCGATGACTCAGCTTTGGTAAATATTGAGCTAACTACTAAAACGAGTGGACAGAGATTGATAGATTTTTCCATAAGTGAGAATAACTTTTATGGCTTTAAAAGAGTTTCAGAGAGATATACGGAAATTAGTTCTCCTCTGGCCCGTGCTAACTGAATAATTGAATTTATCAAGACATACCTTGCTTACGAATGGGAAATTTTACATATTGTGCCATTGTACCAGTAATTTTCTGCTAAATTTCATAGAAATATTAATAAAAAAGGAATATAAATATTATTGTGATGAAATATGGCTTTTTGTGCAATTGCAATGCGTAAGAGCAGCAGAGTTTCTGAAGAACTTAAGTATAATTTATCATTCACTAGAAAACTTTTCATGATTGAAATTTTGATGTTCTTATCATGATTCTTTTTTTATTAAAATAGAAAATTATTGCTTAAAAGAGGTTCATATATTTATTTCTCTACGAAACTCAAGATCAAGCCCATATTAAATTGCTATCAAATATTAAATTTTGACAAAAAAAATTGGTTCAGACCAATTTATTTTTTTAAAAAGAACGATATATATATATATATATTGTGTGTGTGCCTTTTTTAAATTAAATTAATTAATTAATTAGTGTGACTTTTTTTTAAATAAATTGCTTGGCAGATTGTCTTCTAAGTTGCAGAAATAAAACAACATTTTTTTTTTTTTTTTAAAAAAAGGCGATAAGAATTATCCACGTATTCAAAACATTTAATCAACATTTTTGAATATATCTGGAATTTCTAATTTTTCGTTAGATTTGTAATTAAAGTGAGCATGAGTAAATTATCAATCAAATTGTTTTGTGTGAGTGATATTCGTTTTTCTGTCAGATTTAGATACTTTTTCTTTAAACATTTGACATTCTTTTCAGTTCTATACTGCAAATAAGTCTTTATAGTTTGAAAGAGAAAAACGAAAGAGATAAAGACTAAGAAAATAAAAATGGATATCACAGTATTTCAAGTACTTGTTTAGGGTATGTGAACTTGATATTGCTTAGGTTATGTGATACTTGAACATTGCATGGTTCACTATTTTACTGGATCCCTCATCCCACTCAATAGATATTATTGCATAACAGCTTCATTATCACCATGAAAACAAAGAAAAACAAATATGCTTGCACCTCTGAAGATTATCAATTTATAATTAAAATTTTCTTTTTTAAGAATCATGCAGTTAGTACAATAGGAGTACACACTGAAAAAACATGGTTTGTGCACACACACACACACA